>JAHWFP010038396.1:0-25976 GCA_023313725.1 Lithobius niger
CCGGAACTGTTTGCATATGGAAGTAATAAGAGCAAATATTATGTGCATGGGCTGAAGAAGAACGATAAAACCTCGAAAGCGTTCATACTTTCTGCATGTAATACTTGCTTCTACACGATTCTACTTGTTTTTTAATGAGCTGGAACTGTTTGCATATAGAAGTAATCGAAACAAAATTACGTGCATGGGCTGAAGAAGAAAGGTAAAACCCTCGAAAGGGTTTGTACATTTCTGCACATAGTCCTTGCTTCTATAGATTCTACTTATTTACGAATAAGCTGGAACTGTTTGCATATGGAAGTAATAGGAGCAAATATTATTGTGCATGGGCTGAAGAAGGATTAAACCATCGAAAGCGTTTCTGCTTTTCTGCACAAATTACTTTCTTTTGCAGATTCTAGATATTTCCAGTGTATTTGTCTCGGCTAGGACATGTGGAACCACTTAAGATGCTCATGTTTTCCGGTTGGACTGAAGAAGGATTAAACCTTCGAACACGTTTCCTTATTTATGAACTGAGGGAATAGACTGTTTCTTTAAATCACTTTCATTCAGCTTCTTGCAACGTTGTGAATCTTTAATCTAATCAGACTGACTTTTCGAACTATATACTGTGAACCATAACCGATAACCCGAATATCTCACTGGTTAAACCCTGGAACTGTCTACACACCCACGTTGCAGTACAAGTTGGGTACAAGGGGCAAGGGGTAAAAGGTGAGGTTGGGGAAGGCGTAGTTTGAGGCGTTTATCTTGACAAAAGGCGAGCAACTTTCATCCTCCCGCGCTTGCCGTTATTATCGCAGGATGACGCTGCACGAGCTCCGACTATTAATGAACAGAGGGGAAAATAAGAAAAGAGATTCCGCCTCCACTGAGTCTTTGTGAGAAAAAGAACTTGGAAAGTAGTTTTAGGTGAAGAAGAAAAAGTCTTGAAGATCATAAGGAAAATTACGAGGCTTAGCACAATGGCGGAGAAGTGCCTTGCTGAATGCGCTGCAGGATGATCATGACGAATAGCACTTAGCGTGACGAGCTTTGTATGTAAAAGAGATATGGTACTACATTTGTGGGCCTAAAAGGCTAAGTAAACTGAATTTAATTTTGACGAATATTTTATGGGGGGTCCTACAGCAAGTCCGCCCATACCACACAAACCAACACAAATACACCCACCCACGCTGCACCAACATGCCGCAAAGTCGAAAATCCGTAAACAGTAGCACAAACTCCGCTGGAAACTCTCAGCTTATCATAGTATACGTTGCGCCACGAAACTTTAAAGGGTTCAAAGGGTTTAACGAGTGTTAACCACTCCTGGTCATCTGCCCGAAGCCCTAAGGCCCTATGTCTGCAACAGCCAGATTCCCAGGCGGTCACCCACCCAAGTATCAATCCAGCCCAATGCTGCTTAACTTCGGGGATCTGACGAGAACCGGTGTTTCCAGCACTGCAAGGCCGCAGACGAAACTTGAAGCATCGCTTCAACAATCTGTTTAAACTTGCGGTGCACGAGGCTTATCACTGCTACGTTGCAAAGTGGCCGGCAACAATAAGACGTCTGTAAACAATGAAACCGAATTTGACGCCACATTGTCACATAAAAGTTAGGCCTGACTAAACCAATCAAAGAAGAAGAATTGTTTAAACGATGCTCGAGTGCACTGATCCCTCACCTTTATCGTGCTGCGTCACGCTGAGTCATGAGATCACACTGAATGAGGCACAAACCACTGGCTAAACGGTTCTGTCGTTGTGGCCGGTTAAAATTAAAGGATTAGTGAAAGTCAGTTAACTATTTAAAACGCTATTTACTTTCTGCCTTTCCCAGAAACAAAATTATAAAGCCGGCGGGCTAGCTAAAGGTTTGGACTTTGTTGTACAAAGGCGTATGTATTTCTTTTATTTCCGGTGAAAATATTCATATGCAAGTGATGGAGTCCGGGTCAGGGGATGCGCAGATTGACTGAGCAAAGCGGACGAAAATCATCGTTAGTTAGCCAGTGTGACCAAATATACATAGACGGGATACGTCCCTTACGAAATGTCATCATATTTTAAATATAGTTAAGCGTAGCTGGGCTGGCACTTTCTAATTTAGTTAAACGTTTGTTGCGCGTCAGTTTACGCCATAAACAAAATAAACGTTATAAACGGGACAGAAAGCCAATTGGGCTCGATAAGTGTTAAATAAACACGGATGCAAACCTATTTACGTTGCCTTTTGGACTCAAATGTCAGACTGCCTGAGCGGGAAATTGAACCCACGACCTTTGAAATCAAAGCCGGAGTCCTAACCGCTCAGCCATACTGACATGGCCCAGTCTGACATTTAAGTCCAAAAGGCAACGTAAATAGGTTTGCATCCGTGTTTATTTAATAAACAAAATAAAGTATAAAATTCTTGTTTATAATAGGGATTGTTATGCTGCTTTGTAGGTTTGTCAATTGTTGCTGTCCGATGGCTTGATGTACTGGGTCGTATTTCTCACAATAAATAAACCTAAACCTAAACCTTTTTGTCAGGGATATGGCTGTTGGCTGTTAAAGGACATCCATTATGACATGCATGCTTTACTTTTGGACCACTTACACATTAAGTAAACACAAGAACTGCGGTAAGAATACGTTACGTACATCCGATACAACAATTTAATTATTGCATAACGAAAACACGATACGGAGGCCGCCATTGTTTTGCTGGAACGCGCAGAAATTAATGCCGACATATGGTAGTCATCGATTTCGACTCGCAGCCTATTGAGATAGCTCTATTGGCTGTGAGAGCTCAAGCGTCCGACGGCCTTAGCTGGCTACTACAACTGTCGGCCAGCTAAGGCCGTCAGACTACGTTATTTCTAGTGTATGTTTTTCGCTGTTGGCTTGTTTCCGATTTTCCTTAGTATATTTCCAGCGATTTGTATTTATTTATTTCTCCTTTATTGAGCCGTTTGAGTGTATGATTTGTCTTCCCTCTCCATTGTCTTTGGCCGAGTGACTTTCGGTCGAATGGAGTCCTGGTCACGGTTGTGACCTTAATAACGGGTCCAGTGAGTTATCTTTATGCCAGTTGAGGATGTGGCCATAGCGACTAAGGCGCTATGCAAGTGATCTGGGGGCGAACTGGGTAGCCGGTTCGAATCCGGGTCATGCCACTCCGACGAAACGTAAGTGCATAAAGGTGGCTTACTGAACTACGTTATTTCTAGTGTATGTTTTTCGCTGTTGGCTTGTTTCCGATTTTCCTTCGTGTTTTGGTGATGCAATAATTAAACTGTTGTATCGGACGTACGTAACGTATTCTCACCGCAATTCTTATGTTTAGTTATTGTGTAAATGATCCAAAAGTAAAGCATGCATGTCGAAATGGATGTAATTGCCCTTTAAAAACCTTGTTACCCTAAGGTATGGCTGTGAAGCCACGCAGCTGGTGACGTAGTCAAGTTCGCGATGTAATTCGTAGCTGTCTAATGCAGAATTCTCCTAACGTTTTACCGTTTTATTGAATTTTTATTATGCTGAGTTTGTTTTCATGGAACGTTGTAGTGTTAACAAATCGCGAGCAGTATCCAATAAATCCCTTTTCGTTTGCCGCCACCATTAGTTTTATGATTCTCGATTTCCTAAGGGCATTCACAAATGAACATTCAGGATTCAGCACCTCCGGCATCTGAACGACGGAATCCAAAAAAGAGCGCTGTTCATTTAAAAAACGGAAACATCATCACCCTACTGATGTCGGCATTAAAATAATGAAGACTCGAGTTCCGTTTCGCCACAACTTCAATTGTTTTTGTTATGCATTATTCTGTCAAATAAGTCGTTTCTTGCACACACACTTTTGATTTGGCTTAAATTTGTGGCATAAAAACATGGAAGTTTATTCAGAACGCTTTTTTCAGCGCTGCTTAAACCCAGAACCGCACTCAGGGGTATTCAGGTTATTTTAAGTGTTATCATAGATTAGAAAGTTAACTAGATATACCGTCTCACTTCTCCCCGTCCTACGTGGAGCTCTAGCGGTAGTTGCGACTACTAATACCTCTAATAATGCTTTGCCGTCGTTCTGCTTTCGAAGGCAAAGCATTGTCAGAGGTATTAGTAGCCGCAACTACCGATAGAGGTCCGCGTAGGACGAAGAAGTGAGACGGTATATCTAGTTAACTTTCTAATATATGGTATTATACGCGTGAATGTCGAAAGATAAGTTCGTCTCATTGCCAAGAGAAGCCAGGAATAAAAATGTTAATTAGCAGCACTTAAAACCAATGCCACCTCAAGCTCTGTTATTCGAAATGTCAGATGCTTGATTTTCCAAAGATTACTTTGTCTCGCTGCCAACGTAGAACCAAAAACCAGAACCAACCTGCATTCAGTTTATTAAACAACACATCAGGTGCGTTTAGGAATTAAATTCCTGGCAATTTTGACTAGTAACGGCTAGTGAAAACCATAAAAGGTTTAGGCGAAGTGGAAGCAGGGACTGTGACGGCGTCACAACTATACGGTGAACACTTTTGTTTGGCTTGTACACTTAAATCGTTAGCAAAACTCAACTTCATAATCCAAAAGTTGCTTTAATTTTTTCTTCGTCTTATCTTTCCTAATTTTACGCTTTGGTTTTCCTGTTCACATCTCTTCCACTTCACACCCCCTCCCCTCCCCCAACCGCCCCACCTTGGTGAATGTCTAACTGCTTTGGCGCCAAACTGCTAAGCTGACGTCATCCTACCACGCGATAAGGCTTAGTGTTCGCCCGAGGGCAGCACCAGATGTCGTCCTCGTCTCCGACGTTCTGGCTCTGAGGGAATCCGTCGCAACGAATTAAAGGTCAGGTGGTGAAGAAAGAAGAGGTACATGCGGAATTAGAAAATCAGCTTTCTACGTATTCATCGATCAAGTTTTTGAAAGGGATGAACTCTCACGTGATCTTTGACTGTTGTTTTTCCAGGGCACGTGGCTTACACGAGCATAAAACATCTAATGATCGTCTAATAGTAGCGTATGTAGCGTATTGTGCGATTTGATTTGATTTAATTTGTTGAGCTTACATAGCCTACACGCCATACGCTCACTGATACACTACAGCAATAATGCACTCACAACAATGTACCGACTCGAAGGCTTTTAGGTGAAGTCTAGTATCTATATATATAATCGCTTAGGTTGGGCAAGCAAATTCATCTAATGGTTTAACGAGCGTTAACCACTCCTGGTCATCTGCCCGAAGCCCTAAGGCTCTAAAGCAAATTCATCATTATTATGCACTACAATGAAAGATGGTGTATAATGAAAGAGGGCGAGCGACCGACAATGTCAAACAAACAGATGTGGCCTATAACAATCGACATATTGCATTAATAAAGCTAGCTCTTAAGAGCCGACTTGGAAGAGTTTCAAAGTTGGTTGAGTAACAATCACTGCATGCACAACCGTTGTTGGGTTTGTTGGGCTTGGTATCAGAACAGAGAAACGTCCTAATTTGAAAATAAACATTTACTTCCATAATACAAATCAGCAGAGGTTCAAAGAGGGAGCAGAGATGGGGATATTCAGACCACACAGTAGGGGAAACCAGGGCCCACTACAGTGTTACGCTCAGGTATGCTGCAACCAGCTAGCCGGCGTATGTTACGCCGGGGGTACAGCTAGTTTTCAAATTGCAATAGCATATTAAGGGTGTCCCTTTACAGTGATGAATTTTACTTGTCGAAATTGTCGATCACTGCATATGTCCGCCATCTTGTTTTCAAAATGGCCACTTCCACTCACCTCACATGCGTTATAACTAAACTTTAAATTTAGCTTGAGACTACGTCTTTGAGTTTACACCCACATTTTCGATGCAGAGGATCATGAAAATGATGACGTTAAGGTAATCCAAGATGGCGGACATTAAATATCAAAATGGCTGCCTCCAAACACCTGAACTGCGTTATAACTCGCCTTTAAAGTCATCTAGAAAACTCGTTTTTGAGTCTACACTCATATTTTAGATGTAAAGGACTTGGCAAATTTTCTAAAGTAGGTTTTAAAATGTAACAACTGCTCCCTGACAAACAGGTACAAAAGGTTGGCCAATGGACGTCTCCGTAGCAACCACACTTTTGCCATCGCTCTATAGCTCGCTGCTTATGAGATCACGGTGCCTAAATGAGACCTCAGAACGTAAATGAATAAACTTCGAATCTTTCGATGCTAATATCCCAAAAATGCAAATAGATTTTTTAAAGCTGTCACAGCGCCGGTTTGGAAGTAACTATGGCATAGAGTGAAATACTTATCAACTTCAAACCAACAACAGCTTTAAGTCTCCTCGCCCTTCCCCCCCCCCCACTTTAATCAAGAGAGCAACCGAAGCCTAGGCACACCTGACGTTTTCCCTTTGATCGCTTGACGCATATAAATGGGTTGAGAGACTCGAAATTGGCGCCGAGTGTTTATTTAATAGCTCGCGATGACTGATTGTCACATGTTTATTTAATGCGTTTCCCACAATTACGTTGACGTACGTGCGTCAAATTATGATGCTTAATAGCGCCGACTCAGTTTAAAAGCCCTCACTATAACCATGTATAATGTGGGTCTTACGAATTAGTTACTAAGAAGCAGTCGTGTGCATTTATAACATGTTCTTTTCTACAAGACGGCGAGTGTCACAATGTTTACAAGCAAGCCTGATTCCTGTAACGACGGAGTAGTCTAGAAGAAATGAAATAATATGGGGGAGGGGAGGTGTAACAGCACCTCGAACACTATGTTTTTTTTTGGGGGGGGGGGGGGGTATCTACGCTGTTGGATGACTACACTACAATATCACCTATGGCGTTTTATTGCGTTTACGTAACGGGTTGTAATTTGCTACTGGGAGTATGACTTGAATTCTGAAGATTACTCGGCTATATTTACTACTAGAAATATAACTTGAATTCTGAAGATTACTCGGCTATATTTATTACTAGAAATGTGACTTGAATTCTGAAGATTACTCGGCTATATTTACTACTAGAAATATGACTTGAGTTCTGAAGATTACTCGGCTATATTTACTACTAGAAATATGACTTGAGTTCTGAAGATTACTCGGCTATATTTACTGCTAGATATATGACTTGAGTTCTGAAGATTACTCGGTTATATTTACTACTAGAAATATGACTTGAGTTCTGAAGATTACTAGGCTGACCGAGAGTTGCTTCAATACATAAATTAGTTTTCTATATTCTCACTCCTGAATATGAAAAAAGCGAATACCGAAGCAAGCAAACTAATCAAATGCCGATGTTTACGAGCGCATCTCGATAGCCCTGCCACTACGCATGAGATTTGCTGTAGAAACGATAAAATAATTGCGACCGTGTTGTTTCAAACAGTGTGAAATTGGCATTGTTTTTTTTTTTATCATTTGTGTGTAATTATTTTTTCACTATAATATAATGTATTTTATGAAAATGTTTTTGTGTTATTCATGTCATGTCTAGCTCCCTTACCGCCACTACTAATAATTATCTTAGCTAGCCAACGGAAAATTCGAATACACTTGTGACGAAATTTCAATTAGTCAGTGGGCTCCTTATTTGTTTGCAACTTCGTCTGTCCTGGAAGCATAATTTTGTCATCTCCTAAATTTTATAAGTACATAGATTCTTTAAACTGTTCTATGTTGGGTGTAAAGCTACTCAAGTGCGGCTTACCTTTCATTTCTTTAACATTGAGTTAACATACTATAGTGTCCACGGCCTATCTTGAGTTCTCCGCAGAACGAACACAGATCATCGATTGTACGTTTTCAGTAGTAGAGTGCCTTGTTGAGATCCAAGATGGTTACAAAAACAATGGCGGCCATCGATTAAAGCCACCCCATCCAGGAAGACGTAGCCTCTCACAATAGTGCATCGGTTTAATGCTTGCTATGGATATCTTTTAACCATACCTCCCTCCATGTCGGTTCTGATTTCGATACGTATTTGGGCCCTGACTCCCGGCGCAAGTGCGGTTCCTACGGTGTGGTCCCGATGGGCACTGATGTTGCTCAAATATTAAAACATGAGAGACAACGAGTTCGCCGGGTAAATACGTGACATTGCACGTATACGTACGGTTTCCACCAGCATATAGAATTCTTTTTTTTTTCCTTCCACTATATGTTCGTTCATATGGGAGGTGGCACTTCCTGCTACATTTCAGGTATATGCAATGGTTATGAACGCTCTGCTGGAATGTGGCGTTCATCTTTTTTTCCCCTATAGTTTACATTATTCTGGTACTTTTTAGCAACGAGTGTGTAGAAATGTTAAAATTTTACGAGAAACTATGCTATACATCGTGGCTGAGCGGTGAGAGAGAGAGCTCAGCCTGGTTGCTGGAGGTTTGGGGATCTGGTCGAACCCCTGGAAAGGGGACCTAAAAGGCAAAGTGTGAGAGGCTACTATGCTCCTTCAGTGGCTATGGGAATTATTCTGGCCAATTCTGGACAATCTTACGGCCTTTACGATGATCGGAGGTTTCCCGGATCTAATCCCTGGGTTGGCATCTCCCTTTACCAGATATTTCTTCTTCTCTAAAAGTCTGGTAATGTTCAAAATTGGCCTGGTTCAGCCACACGGCTGACTTAAGGCTCAAAAGAAATTAATTAAAATAAAAACATACGTTCTGATTTTAAAAATTTGCGCCGACTACAATGTAAAATTCATTCTGGTCGACAGTTAAGAGTCAGGCAATCGGCCCGTGCCTGTTGCGGCCTGCCTGCACTACGCGCACAAACACTTTATAACATAGTACAATTCCTAGCATGCATCGAAACCAACAGTCAGAATCAGAATCACAATAATCATGCACTGTGAGTGTACCCTTAAAGGGGGATTGCCACCCAATGACAAGCTGCAGCATCTATAGCCATTTGCTACTATCTGGTTCTGTCTATTCCTTAATTTCAACAGGCGAAGGAACACACAAATAAATTTCTCTTTGCACAACAAACAAGCCACGTGCCTCTTTAATTATGGAGTGTAAAGTTGGTGCGCCCGCGTGCACCAGGAAGCAATCGGTAAAGTCAAGCCTAACGACATCACGGGCGCTTTTTTCTACATATCAACCGTTTTGAAACGCAGATTTTGAACTGCCATCTAGTGACAGTGATATCGTTGACCTTGATAACTTTCTCCCTGTTCCACCTGGCCGCATCAACTTTACATTCAATAATTTAGGAGGCAAGTGGCTAGTTTGTTGTATAAAAAAAAATTTATGTGCGCATTCCTTCGTTTGCTACATAGAACTAAATAATGGTAGATGGTGCTAGTTGCCGCACCCTGTCTTTCAGTGAATAGGCATCTTTAAGGTACTCGCTGGTTCTGATTCTGATTCCGAATCTGACTGTCGGCTTCGATCGGTGCTAGGAGTGGCACTATGCAATAAATTGGTTGTGAGCGTATAGTGGAGGCAGGCCGCGACAGGCACGTGCTGATTTAAAAAAACCAGGACGCATACAGCAAAGTTTCTCATAAAACTTTTAACATGTCTGTGGCTATACAAAATGGATATTGACACCTCTCACTGCTAAAATGTACTGGAATAGTGTAAACTGGGACAAAAGTCCAAAGCTACACACTCCAACGAAGCATTCGAGGCAATTGTTTGTTCTAAAATGTAAGGAGTAGAAAGTTCCACCTTCTATTTTAAAATATTAGGAAGCCTAAAAAATCATTCTAGCCTAAAATCATATCGGCTTATCGAAACAGGTGATGGATGGTATTCACCGTTTGTGCCAGGCAACTTCTTTGCGCCGTCAACACCTTGTCTTTGAGCAACATCAGCGCCAACCAGACTGTAACATGCCCACCCCACTATATGCGCACCCCACTTGCGCTGGGAATAAGCAGCGCCGAATTACTGTCCACTTACCCATTCTTAGCGCCGAACGGAGGCGACAAGCAGAATCAGATTGACCAAAGCTACAGATTCGGACTAATGACCAAAACAGAATCGGATTCCAGGATCACTGTACGACGCATATCCAAGAATGGTTTGCAATTTCTGGAATATCCTAGCTGCGCAGAGATATGCTTCGAGCAAGAGAAAGCTCCTCTGTATATAGCAGTGCAGAGTCTGAACGAAAGAGTAAATGAAACAACACAACAGATAAATCACTGCGAATTCCGTGACTTTTATTGTCGACTTTCATTTCACGGAAATGACGTGTGACGTGACGTGCAGCAATGTTTTAGGTAGTAAATTTCCCCCAAACAGTTTCGCTGCTAGAATCTCTCAGAAGCAGGTGGTAGAATTATTACACCGTGTATCCGTAGTATCGTGGCAGCTGCTGACGTTCGCGAAAGAGTTAGGTATAGCTACAGGAGTTAGCGCCGATTCTACAAACCTCATATTCATCATTCAGTAGACGTAGCGTAATTAAATAACTATATACCCGTGTAATAATGATTCAGCTGAAAAGTCTCGTAATTACCGTTATGCGAATAAAAGCTCGCTCACTGTTTCAGCAATAAATTCCGGGGGAATTTAATAAGCTGTAAATTCATTTCGACTGGGGGGAGAGAGTAAGAGCTCACGTTTCCGATGTTGAACAAACGTCAACCACATTTATTTTCCATATTAAATTAGGTTCATTTACTCCGTTACTTGTCTAGTTTGTAAACGAAATTGGCAATAACTTATTTATAAATATGGCCATGGCTCTGTTTATCAGTTTATTTGCAACTGTAAACCTAATAAGTTTGTAAGAATATTACAGCACGTGTGTACTATGACTCGTCACCCAGAGAAATAGTTTTCATCGAGTAATATTAAATTAATAAACAGTAAAGATAAAAGCACTACCAGACGTAATTGAGTAAATAAAGCCGTAAAGTGCAAGTGTGTTAAAATTCACAACGTTTCGTCCCTCCGATTAAGTGAAAAAAAAAATTAAAACGTGGTCAACACACAATTCTAAATCTATATCATGCAGTTCAAGAAAGCACTAGTGCAAGGTCAACATACACAATCTTAACATCTAAAAGGTTCAAACCCTCATATTCATATGGATTTAAGGTGAACAGTTGTAAGATTGGGGACCACGTTGCTGTCAATTTCAATCCTTCAACGTTAGGGCACGTTTACGCAACGACTCGCATTTGCATTCTCGCAGCTAGAAGCTAGAAATCATCTGAAGTTCCAACATGGCGGCAGTTTTAGCTTTGTCGACTCGCAATGAAAACGCTGAATAATGCGAGTTCGGAAGTGACTGGGAAAATTTCGTCAGGAGGAATTCTTTATATTAATGTGACGGATTATAAGACTTAAAGCGTTTACTCAAACGAGGTCGGATTTAGCTAATCCAGATACCGTTGTTACCATGGCAACGACAACTTTTCCATTGAGATTAAATTCTAGCTGCGAGAATGCAAAGGCGAGTTGTTGCGTAAACCCGGCCTTACACTGCAATCTTTTACCGGCTGGACAGATGAACGCAGAAATTTGTTAAATAGATGCTGCTTTACTTGCGCGACAAAATCGACAATTTACAACTTGTATATTTACAGCAGGTTAATTTCCCGCCCTAACGCTCCAGTCCCCAGTCTACGAGTCACGCCCATACGCTAAGCATTCATCTCGTGGTCTGTTTCTTTTGCCGTCAAAACTCATTCTTTTATCAGGTCGTTCGCGCCAAAAGCCTTGCAACAGTTCCGCGGCATTTGGAACCCTCGTTCTCTTCAGTATATGCAATTGTATACACTTTGGCATTCGATCAAAAACAAGTTAGTGTCGTTCTGGCCCTCAAACGTCGAACGCGGTAATAATTACATAATAGGTGCAATTAAACCACGTTCCTTAAACAATAACTTAAAAAAAAAAAAGAGTTTCAGTCGAACTTTGCTGGCTTCACAATTTTAAAATTGTATTTTAGTTACTCTTTTAGTCTATAGTCTGAATCTTTTAAATGTTAAGATTGAGTATGCTTGACCTTACGTCCTGTTGGAATGTAAGACCTTGGATAGTGCTTTCTTGAATTGCGTGATTTAGGTTTAGGTTTGTGTTTTGACCATGTTTTATTTTTTTTATCTTGATAACGGCCCCGACCTGAGGACGAAACGTTGTCAATTTTGCCTCACTTGCACTTGATGGCTTTGTTTACTCACTAACTACTGAAAGTGCTTTTATATTTAATGCACGGTGGTGACGTCACGCCAACGCATCCCAATGCTAAAAGTGTAGCCGTTATATACGGTTAATCTGAAAACCCACACACGCGACCGTGGGTTAATTTTGATAACCCACACTTTTTTGGATAACCCACACTTTTTTTGATAATCTAACACTTTTTCCGCACTCTACACAACCACTGCTCTACCATGTGACATACTTTGCAAAACTACCGTACACAACACAAATTCAACCAGCACATCCCATTGCAACCAACATAAATAAGCACATTTGCAACCCGCTACATTTATCGTACTAACACGAAAACGAAAAAAAAACCTCGCGTAGGCTACTATGCTAGAACCCCACCCATGGAGAAATGGCGGAACGTTTCGCTCCGACAGTACTAAAATTAGGCTACCGACACTTGCAAACACACCTAAATGCACCTAAAAACATACGATACTCAAGCGAACAGCACATTTTTACCCTGGTGACATTTTCCGCACTAACACGAAAAAAAAAACCTCACGTACGATGCTAGCCCCCTCCCCATACCCATCCATGAATGAACGGTCCAAGCCGAATCCGATAACCTTTCGTTCCGACGGAACGAAAACTACCCTACTGACACCTTCTAAAACACACCTGAAAACCTACGTGACTCAAGCGTATAGCGCATTTTATACGCTATATCTTATTTAAACTAATAAAGTAGAAAAAATACGGTTTTACCTTAAACACAAACGTCGGTGACTGGGACTGGATATAGGGACGTCCCCGCGTACGTGAGAATTTCGCAGACAGGAAGTTTAAACCGGAAGTTTGAGTTCAGGAATTTACGTCATGTTTCACAAATAAAATTTTCAAATAAATTTTTTTTTATCTCAAATAACTAGATATGTTGGCTCGACGTCACACCTTAGCATTAAAATGCATATCCGTGAGTCGTAGTCGATTTACCGGTTATAATTGCTCTTGAGCTCGAACGGCTAGTCCACTATCTCGGGGCTGGAGGAACACTCGTGGGCTTCGCTCGCTCGTGTTTCCCTCCACCCCCTCGATAGTGGACTAGCCGTTTCTCGCTCGCGAGCAATTATAACCGGTAAATCGACCACGACTCACGGATATCTACTACTTATTGCTTATTAATTTAATATTACTCGATGAAAACTACAGTATTTCCTTTGGTAATGAGTGGTAGTACATATATACTTGCTGTAACTAGTTCTATCTTGAATTGAAGGATTTAGGTTTAGGTTTGTGTTTTGACCATGTTTTGAGGTTTGTGAATTTTGACCATGATTTAAACTTTTATCTTCCACTTGCTAACGGCTACGATCAGAGGGACGAAACGTTGTGAATTTGACTCACTTGTACTTGATGACTTTGTTTGCTCAATAATATGAACTCAGCACTGCTCAACGAAAACTAATGCCAAATATAGAAAAAAGGAAAGCCGTGAAGACCCACTATGATGGGTGTACTGGTTAAATTTGTCCATCAATGGTTTTCAACGATTAAAATGTAAGGCGTGACTCGGGTGCTTTTAGGTTTCGTTTTATGTGTCGAGTCTTTTAGTTGTACATTCATTTCTGATTAATTTCTCTGAATAATGGTCATGACTATTGCATTTATGATATACTGTTATTTTTAACTTGAAACCGGCCCATCTAAAGACGTCCTTTAGATATATCTACAATGTTCTGTTCCCCGCTTATGTCTTTTCCATTTTAGTTTTCTCCCCCCCCCCCCCCGGGCCACCATAAACATAGTGTGCGCTCTTTTCAGTAACCAACTTAACAATCTTGATTTAACAACCAAGGGGGTATTATCGTTTGGTAACAGTGGTTTACCAAGCGATAAGCACTCAACAACGATCGTGCATGTAATGATTGTTGCCTGCACGACACATGGCCAACACACGTACCAATTTCTGACATCTAGGTTTTCTTCATTCACTACTTTTGTGAGCTAGAAGAAATTGGACGTACAAAAACAAAATTTTTTCGCAGCCGATAGACAGTTGCACAACCTCTGTTCCCCGACTATTCCCGACCAAACACATTTTTCAGCCCGTTTTTCTTGCATTTAACCAATTTCCTGACCCCTCATTGAATAAATCTGATTGGTCTATCAATGCAGAACAAAAGACTGAACAAAAGAAAAGAAAAGAAAGGGAAAAAAAATTGTGTGACTGAGCGAAACGAGCGAGCGGCAAATTCGAGCTCATTCCGTTCAACCAACCAAAGCCTCGAAAACTTAAAATGGTAACGTTCATAACTCCTTGGTCTGAAAAGCTTTCCAAATCCCTCCCGAGAGGAGGGAGGGGGGGTGCTAGTAGGCCTGTAAAATGGGAAAAGAGACGCAAGCCCTATTCTGCGCTCCCTCGCCCGCTCCCTTACGACTGAGAGAGGGAGAAGTCAATTTGGCGTGAGTGCCGAAGGTTGCTACCCGCAGGAGAGCAGCGACCCGACCATTGCGACGGCCGACTGCACCACCCCTTGCTCTTCTATCCCTAGCTAAAATGTCTCCGAGCTAAAGAATGGTGCACGGGTCGAAGAAAGTGGAAAGAATTTTCACATGACACACACACACAGTCTCACACACACACACACACACGTGACGATTTCGCCGTGAGACACGCAGGGGGTTGTGGCAGTAGTGCGAAATAGACGAAAAGAGGTCCCTACATACCGTTTTCGCAAAACTCTATCATGTGCAGCGAATCCGTTATCGTAAGAATGTTGCTTGCTGCCCCAAAACTTCGAAATTTTGTGGGATATACATGCAGCAAAAAGTTGTAAATCGATGGTATCTATCGACTTTCCCAAAAGTTGCAGTAAAGAAGATTTGTAAGCCGAAAGAAGTAACAGTAAGCAAGGGAAAGAAAAAAAATAAGAAAAAAAACTAGCAAGGACAAATCGTGAATTTGGGCTGAAGAATCAGTAAGAAAGTATATATCGTACAATCCATTTACAGACAGCTGTTTCATGTGAAGTTATAGTTTAAACAACGTTTAAAAAAAGTCATCAAGTGCACATTTAGACAATAAAATACGACGTTCCGTTATTGTTCATCCCGTTGTTAAGAAAAAAAATATTTTATAGCATACGCTACAAGTCACAAGATACACTTAAATGATTTCATATTTTAAAGAAACCCAAGCCTGAGCAGTAAAAGTTAAAAAGTTAAAAAGATAAACTGAAGTGAAGCCCAGTCAGCACAAAAGCTGAGTCTGGGACGACCTCTCCCTAACGATAACGAAGCAGGGAAGAAGCAGGGTTTAAGTATATCTAGTGACTTGTAGCTTACGCTATAAAATGTTTTTTTTTTTTTGCTTGACAACAGGATGAACAATCTCGAAACGTGTAAATGTGTATTTGCTGTTTTTTTTTTACACCTTGACTACTTTTAGCGCTTTTATTCTCTCATTATAGTTTAAAGGCAAGTTTTACTTAACCTCCAAAATTTTAAAATTCATAACGTAATTTTTAAGCAAAGTTTTCGCTATAAGACACCTATCTATTTAGCATAGCCAAGCGCCTTCGCCTAATAAGGCATCATCAGGGAAAAACAAAAGGGCATCAAAAGGGAAAAACAAAACCAAATAAACATTTTCCCAAAGCATTAAAAAATAAACACACTCTCCCACATTCTACATACATACCAAAAATGTGAACAATCAACACTCACTATTCATCTTGTCAAGTGCATAACATTAACCGCCAAAATTCAAGCCAGTGCTTTCCTTTCCCAGTGTTCATTGCCTTGTTCATAAATGGCGCCACTTGGCCTGTCAATTATCTTGGGTGGTTTTGGTGGTTCCCACCAGAGGATGGCATTGGTGTGGTAGTGGGAATTAAAGCAATGGTTTGATTTTGTCAGTTAATGTTATGCACTTAACAAGATGAATAGTAGGTGTTGACTGGTCACATTTTTGGTATGTACGCAGAATGTGGGAGAGTGTGTTTATATTTTAATGCTGTGGAAAAATATTTGGTTTTGGTTTTCCTTTTAGTCCTGATGATGCCTTGTTAGGTGAAAGTACTTCACTACATTAAATTTTAAGTTGTCGTAATGGCTAAAGCTTTACTTTATTTTACTTCAAGATATCATTAACAGATTTATAATGTAATTTTCCTTTTAAATATTTATGTTTCGTGTAATGCTTTATTTTTTTTCAAACGTTGTCGTAATTTTGATTGGTTCCGTGAGAATTTGCCACATCTTCCAAAGAGCCAAAAATACATTGTGAGGTGCGAAGGGAGTGGACGATAAGTTTCGAGTCAAGCACAATTCTTATTCACTCCTTACTGCATAGCTAGGGGACTATTCACATAGCATCACGTATTAGGCATCGGCATAAAGTTTTTCCCTCCTACCGACCCAGGGTAATTAGCTCTAGAGACACAGCTTGCAGGCTGCCAGTCCAACACCACCTGAAGATTCGGCCAAAGTGGGCCTGGTTTTATACCCGCCAGCGAGGAGGAATCCCCTCCAGGATTTACGTCACGTGACTGGCTAACGGGTGCGAGCCGGTTCCAACTGGTTGAATAGTGGAGCAGGCTCGCTACCCGGCTGTTGGCGCTCTGCTAATACCCGCATTTAGGCGGTTATTAGGAGAGTGCACAAGCAGCGCATGTAACTGCAAGGCGCACCGTAACTGCAAAGCGCGCCTTACTATAATTCGTGTATACGTGTTACAACATTAGTTGAACAGTTGTAGAATTTCATGTTGTTTCTGGCGCCAGACACCAATACGATTAAGAAGGGGAGGGGGGAGGGACATCCTGCATGCCGTTAAAATCACCACAATCGTTACTGAAAGTCTTTAAAGAAATCATGGGATTAAAATGTACTTTAGAAGAGAAAACAGGTTATTCATTGCAGGAAAAATAAGTTGAGTTTTGTTCCTTATGTGTAGGCAGTTTTAAACATCAGAATGACAGAATATTTGTAATTTCAGGAGAAGAAAGAAGTTTGAGACATACGAAGCTTTACCTCATGAAAATATTCAAATTACAACTTTAGCTATAAATGTTTAAAAAAAAAATCAATTTAACAGAATTAGATACACCATTAGTTTAAAATATTCTATTCAAAACGTTAAAGATGTTCTAGAGACTTCTAGCTAGTTAAAAGGAAGATTCATATACACCCAACAACAGATGGACCGCAAATGAAGTCTTGTGTCTTAGGTGCTAATTGTGTTGAAAGTGACCTGCATCATGGAGCAATGAATTTGAAATGTCATATTAGGTGCAAAGGTACAGTCGAACTCCTTAACGTTAATCCTTATTATGTGAAGGCAAACCAAGCAGTGCTACATAAAAATACAAACAACGTTTCGAAAATTATCAATTTTCGTCATCAGGTTAGCAATAAAATTAAAGCATGGCAAAAGCCACTACGTCATCCTACGTTAAAAGCATAAAACAGTCATTTTAAACGGATAAAAACCACCAATTTCTCCCCTCAAAAAAGGCAGAAATGGCAGCCGAAAAGCAACGACCCACCTGCTCCGTTGGGATGCCACGTCGCAAGGCAAGGTGTATGCAAATTGGGGTCACGTGTTTCAAAGGTGTGATGCATTCGTTATGTGGGTCAGAGCAGCTGGGTTCGTTATTCGGAGCAGGTGGATCGTTGCTTTTCGGCTGCCATTTCTGCCTCTTTTGAGGGGAGAAATTGGAGGTTTTTATCCGTATTAAATTACTGTTTTGTGCTTTTAATGTAGGATGACTTAGTGGCTTCTGCCATGCTTTAATTTTATTGCTAACCTGATGACGAAAATTGAAAATTTTCGAAACGTTGTTTGTATTTTTATGTAGCACTGCTTGGTTTGCCTTCACATAAATTGTTACCAGGCTTTTTTACTCCATTACATTAACGTTAATCCGATGGCACCGAGCTAACCCACGCAATACCTTTTCTATAGAATAGCCAAACGATGTCCCAATTATGCAAAATCTACTGAAACTTCCGAATATACCTAAAATTGAAACGCAAACCTACATTGTAATTACATGCCTAAACTTTATAAAAGCAAAGGAACATGGCCTTACCTGAAACACTAAATTAGTCACCGGGACAGAAAATACTGTAAATGCCATTCCACAGCGCTCTTCAATCTTTATCCGTCAAGAAGACTACTGCACTGTGACTGAGGTTGGCGCTAACGACCTAGCTGTCGACGTGCCATAAAGCCTCAATCCTCTTCCCCCTCCCATCAATAGGCGTTTTCTGGTAGTCCTAGGATTCAATATTGTTGCCAACAAAAACACCACCTATTCGTTGGATTAAGTAGTGATAAATTAAAAATAAAACAACTAAATAAGTTAATTTGTTTGTTAGATGTTCTGTAGCGTCCATTAAATTATAAAGGGGATAGTTATGATTAACTCGTCGTTATGAAACAGTACGATATTAACCATAATGAACCCCCCCCCCCCCCCAAGTTATCTACACTTGATAGGAACTGGTGATATCCCTGTTTAATTTATGGTTACTACCAACGAATCGGTGACGTTTTTGTTTTCAACAATATTAAATTTTACGACTTCTAGAAAACTCCTGTTGAAGGGAGAGGGAAACGGATTGAGGCTTTATGGCACGTCGACACCTAGGTCATTGGCGCCAACCTCAGTCACAGTGCAGTAGTCTTGTTGAAGGATGAAGATTGAAGAGTGCTGCGGAATGACATATTTTTTTCTGTTCTGGTGTCTAATTGTCGTGTTTCGGGCAAGGCTTTTATAAAATACTTTAAAGTTTTAAGTTTAGGCATGTAATTACAATGTGGGTTTGCTTTTCAATTTTAGGTATGTTCGGAGGTGTCAGTAGATTTTGCATAATTGGGAAATCGTTTGGCCACTCTATAAAAAAGCTATTGCATGGGTTAGCTTGGTGCCTTCGTATCGTCGTTATGACACCATGGTGACGTATGTTTAGGCATGTAATTACGACGAAGGTTGGCGTTTCAGTTATAGGTATAATCTAAAGTGTCCGTAGTTTTTGCGTCACCGGGAAATCGTTTGGAAGGCTATAGGAATGCTATTGCACGAGTTGGCTTGGTGTGATTGGCTCAGAGTTATGCCACTGTGGTGATGTAGGCTTACGCATGTAATTACGACGTAGATCTGCGTATTAATTTTAGGCATATTCGGAAGTGTCAGAAGTTTTCGCCTCACCGGGAAATCGTTTGACTACTTTATAGCCATGGTAATGCCTCGGTTAGATTGGCTTGAGCGACTCAGCATATCCTTTTGCAATACAGATACAAAAGATTGGTACACCTGAATGTGCCTGTTTACTTTGGTACTGTGTTGGTGTGTACGGGTTCAATTTATTTTTTGCACAGTTATGAAAACTCGGTCTTAGTAAAAAGTGTGAAATTATCAGTTTTAACCCGCGGTAGACCTTTAGGGTATCAAATTTAACCCATGATGACGCATGTAGGTTGTTTGATTAATTGGACGTAACTGCAACAGTTTTAGTATGGCAATGTGTTAGCGTGACGTCATCACAATGGATTAAACGTATACTAATCTGTAACTCTCTATTCCGAACACTGGTTCAGCTTCAGTTGCTATCCGTACAATTAAGTTAGCAAATCTCAAAAAACATCTATGTATGTTGCGCTCGTGAACAATGTAAATTGGAACCTTCCAAATTTTTCACGCAGGTTTGACACAGTCTAATACAGTGAAACTTTGAAACAGGCTTAAAAAAATTAGCCACTTATACTGTATTTTGCAATCTTTGGTAAATCTTCATGAAAACTACATTTTTAATAGTGTTTGGGACAGAGACGCTAGTCTGATAGCTAACCGATTGTGAAATGGGGGTTTATGTTGTGAGACACTTCTATCCTCTCATCTATGCTCAAATGATCCACAAGGTCTGTGGTCGTTATGGTTCTTCTTTAATACGACTTAATTCAGTGGGTAAATCAGTGGGCTTTGACTGGTTCGTTCCAGTCCATTAAGTTTCGTCAATGCCAGTTCTCTTCCCATCGTACTTTCTAATCTCAGCCGACGTGGAACAAAGCCGTGTTTGCACACACACACACACACACACCCAAGCCACAGTCTTTAAAACCCGCCCAGTTTTGGAAGCCATAACTACCCAAAAGTCCGGAAGTGGTGGTTTTAGTATCAGAGATCTCCGCGAATTTGGCGGCGACCGTGTTTTCTCCTCCATTTTGTCGGACCAAGCCACCAAAGTGCAGCTTTACGATCTCGCAATCCTTTCTCGCCCTGTCGTTGTCGTTCTCTCGTACGTCCGCGCTACACGCGGCCTGCCTTCCAGCCAGTCGAAAGGCGTACCTTAACACACACACACGCTCACGCGCACACGCGCGCACATAGTGAATCGTCAGTTCGTCGAAAGACCGACGTGAGCTTTTGGAAAGCAAGCGTCCTTTCACACAGATAACCAAGCAATGCTCAATGACTCCCGCTCCCTTGAAGGAGAAGGAGTTAAAGCAAAGTTGGCGGTTCGGCGCGGCGGCTCTCTCTCTCGGCTGCTGCACCGCGCCGGCAAAAGCTAAAAGCCCTCTGCGTCAGTGGCAGCAGTCCTCCGAAAGCCTCCTCGACGGCCAAAAGGTTTAAAGTTGATTGGTTCAGGCTTCTTGTGCCGTGCTTTCTTGCTCTTCATCACTTTAGGCACAAGAGCGATGCAACTCTTATATGATGTCTTTCATTTGGATGTCGGGAGCTAAAAAGGATTTGCTCGCCTTAGAGTGCTACGGGCTTTTGAACTCGTCGCAGAATCCTTCTAAAAAGATCTTTTTAAGCCTAACGTTCAAAGGCCATTCCATTAGCCTTTTGAGAGAAAGCGGTTGGCGAAAAGAATTCAGCGAAAGTAACTGGTAATGGTTTCGGCGAAGAAATTGTTAGTAAGTAGCTATATATACAAATTAGACGTTGAAAACCATCATTTTGGGGGATGCTTTAATGTAGCACCTTTCTTACGCAATCGTTAAAAGGCCGTCACATTACTCTGTTGAAGGAAACAACCAAACAACAAATGGAGACGCAATGACTAGATTAAAAAGTAAATTCGTTAAAAACATAAAGGGAGCGTTTCAAAGAAACCTTACCACTCAAACTGGCAATCGCATACAAATGAAAGGTTAAAAGGATGGAAAGTTAATTTAAGTGAATGCACACCTTTCGAGATGACCTGCTGCAGATGTCATTCCACGAAGTTTTTGATAGAGAAAGAGCTTTGCAAGAATTCGCAGAAAGCAAAGAAATTACACACATGAAAGAGGAAAACAAGCCAAACAACTAAAATCGTAGACTGGAAATAAGGTGGTGCAGTAAGCCACCTTTTGTGCATTTACGTTTCGTTGGAAGGGCATGATCCAACGAAACTTGATTTTTACTTTTCAAATTCTACACAGTTTCGAAAAAATTGACCTTCCTCAATTGGAGCGTTGCAACCTACTCTCTACCTGCGGACATTCCATGAAATTGTCACTCCCGTTCGCAAGAATTGGGTGTAGTGAAGCTTCTTTGCGGTACGAGTGATCCCAGCATGGAATTCCCTTACGGAGGAAGCCATTTCGATTAAAAATGTCGCCAACTTCCGACGAAGCCTAAATTCAACATCACTTAGCAGGGTTTCTAAAAAGACCTGAACACGTCTCCACACAATAGATGCAATCCCATTCCACTTGCTCAGGCTTCTCAGATCCTAAACCACTTAACTTGACCAGGATTGGTGTTAGTTGGCTTGCGCCCCTTCCAATTCCTTACCGCTTCCTAGTGGTTAAATTTTATATTATTATTATTATTACTAGTTGTTCCCGTGCGTAGCTGCGCACCCCCCCCCTCCCCCGCCTTCCTCCAGGTGTTTGGTCTTTGGTTTTAAATTTATCAAACCGAAGACCTACCATGTGAATGGCTCCCACATATGTCCTCTCCTCCACAATTACTTTAACCCCTAATCCCCACATTCCTGCCCCCTCTCGGATTCGCATACGTGTCCCCCCATAGACGCTTGCCCGCCTCCCCGTACCTGAAAACGTCGCCCCGTGACATTCTCCCTTTTGTGCAGCCCCGGAAAAGTCGCATGCGTTCGTTTGACTGAAGGCTAAAAAAAACCCTGAGAAATCCAGCATTCAGTAAGCGAGTATAACCCTATGTTTAAATTAACAAAGAAACAAACGCCGGTCTAGTTGATTCCCGTTGATTCAACCCGGCTCCTCTAATAGTCAGCATTATTGAAACAATTTTTTTTTTTTTTTTGATAAAAATATAGCCTATAAAAGTGCACATGTAAAACAATAAAACACGACGTTTCGGGGATAATTTGCACCCCGTTATCAAGTGTGGGTATCCGCTCAAAGGCTTCGTACACAAATAAAAGAACACAAAATCATGTTATGGCAGACACATCTTAAAAATTAAAATTTTGTAAAAAGTTTAAAAACCAAGAACCTATGTATTGCTGGCCGAAACAGCAAATACAGTAGGGAGACCAGCAAGACGACCTCTTCACTTCACATAACATGATTTTGTGTTCTTTTATTTGTGTACGAAGTCTTTGTGCGGATATCCACACTTGATAACGGGGTGCAAATTATCCCCGAAACGTCGTGTTTTATTGTTTTACATGTGCACTTTTATAGGCTATATTTTTATCAAAAACTATTCCGGTGCTGGTATTACTTCATATTGAAACAATAGTGTTTGTTTGTAATTGTCAGAGCGCATTTCGTTCTCATTGTCGAGATACACAAGAAGATTTCCTGGACTAGGTGCGAAACCTTAATGCGAACGACTGAAAGTACTCGACACCCTCGAATGTAGACGTCTGAAGGCTGATCTCATCCTTACTTTCGAAATTTTTACGGTTTACTCTTGGTCGATTTACCGCGCTTTGATTTTAGTACTGAGACTTTGAACCGGGCCGGGAAAATCACCTTCGGATCGTAAATCTCCTGAATTACAGGAGAGCATTGTTTGGTCTGAGAGCGGTTCCAGTTTGGAACTCGCTCCCAAATGACAATGTTTGGGCACCGTCCTTACATACCTTTCGCAAAAGGGCATACTTATTGCACCCTGGAAACTGCTCTTGAGACCAACCACCTCCCATTCTCCTTTATTCCAGATTGTGTCCTTTTTAATCCCCTTTTCTTCCCTCAAGAAGAATAGAAATTATTTTTAAATTTTGATGTGCATTTGCTAACGCGAATTTGCTTAAGTTTTTTTTTTTTTTTAAATGCTGTTAGTGGTCCACCCCGACCCTTGCATGTCCACTTTGCTCCTTCAAATGGAGTAAACAAAGTCATTTTATTATTATTATTATTATTATTATTATTATTATTATTATAAAGATGACTCATTATACCCGTAGTATGACAGCAGTGAGTAGGGCCAAATTCGACCGAGATTGTTTACGGCCATAGGCAATGGAGAACGAATGCAAATGGAGCCCAGTCATTGCCGTCATCTTAATAACGGGATCAGTGGTTCATCTGTATGCCAGTGGAGGTGTGGGCACAGATCGATAAAGGCGCTATGTCATTAATCTGTGGGCAGATTGGGTAGCCAGTTCGAATCCGGGTCATGCCACTCCGACGAAACGTAAGTGCATAAAGCTGCTTTACTACACATCGTTATTTCTAGTGTACGATTGTCACTGTTTGGCTTGTTTTCCCCTTTCCTGTGTATAATGTATAGCAATTTGAGTACGCTTTTTCAAAGGAATTACCCCAGCAATGGAGTTGAAGTTAAAGTTGAAGTTAAGTTGAAGTTCATTTTAAACGGCACTCGTGTTTAAAGAGAAACAACAAGTGTGAGCATAATGGGGTAAAAGAAAGTGTAGTGGATTTGCCACCTTATCATGATTATAGAACAGTTTTCTTAGTTATATTTTCGTTTTAAGCTATGGTTACCATGGTTGAAAGTGTCCAAATTTACCATACGTTTTGAAATAAAATTAATGCTAGTTTAAGTTAAAGGGTTTAAAGGGTTTAACGAGCGTTAACCACTCCTGGCTAGTTTAAGTGACTGCAGCAGAACAATAGTTTTTTTTAACACTACTATGTTGTTATCGTTATGTATTTGTTTCGATCGTGCTTTTTTTTGTTATTGTATCCGAGTGCCTTGTTGATATCCAAGATGGTTACAAAAACAATGGCGGCCATCGATTAAAGGCACCCCATCCAGGAAGACGTAGCCGCTCACAAAATACTTGCAGGAATCAAGATACACGGCGCACATAATAGTCTATGATCGAAGGGACATTAGTACCGTAGACAGAAGTAGGTTCGAATTAATGTTAAGCGTTACAGGGCTGTTGCCCTAGACAACCATGTTAGTTGCATGGCAATGCGTTAATCGTCGTATAAGAGCCAAGTAAGGAGTGATGCCAATAGAAAGCAATTGCGTCATCGCTCTTCTCCAACAATAACAGCTTGTACTGCTGCTTGACGGATGTTTATTGTTCCTATCTATACAAGTCACAGTTCTGGTCAGTCATGGATCTCTGGAAGGTGCACCTAAGTCCAACACAATGCCTTAACTTTGTGTTACTGCGGCACAGCATGAAAACGTACATAAACACTGCTACAATAATCTGGAGCCTAGCAATTTTCCAAGACTCTACTAAGCCATAGGGCGAGCTTACTATTGACCTTATAAACTAGCCACATCATCCCTTCGCTCACTCTATTGGCGTCGACCCATGCTTCATATAAGGTCTTTAATCTCCGGAGCATCACAAAATCGGATATACTGATTACTATAGAGCAGCGTCAAGTGACGTCATATTGGCTACGAGACACCATTTGGAGGTAATAGCTAAAAGGTGCACTAGATTAAAATGTAACGGAAAACAACGGCACTTCTAGTCAAGACAGTACTTTGAGATCGGATTTCTTCGGCTTAAAAAAACGTTGTTTTCTCCAACAACAAAAATCACGCGTTATAGACTTAAGAAATTCAGTCTAATAGCATTGCCTTCAGTAAGACGACCTTCTTTTCGCCGTCCAGTGCTCCTTGCAGCTAACCCATTCGATCTACTGATCGATCTACTGATTACTTCGACGCAAACTAGCTGCAATTGTTGCTGACAGTTCGTTCATCAGATTCGTCAGCACGCTTGCATTTCATCTGCATCATTCAAAACATTCATTAGTTTGCCTGAATGTAATTTCTTTGATCCCAAGAGCATCACAAAATCGATGGATACTGTATAGTTTTATCAGGCAAAATTTATTTTGGAAGATCAAAATAAACTTTGCGTGAACAAACTATGATGCCATGAGTAAAAAATTTGACGTTATTTTTGCAGTGTTTTTCGCCTAATTGAGGGTCATAAAATCCAGTTGTAGCCACGAAAATATGCCTAACGGGAGCGCAATTTAATTATCTTTCATTTGGTCCTACTCCCATCTCTGTAGGTGCCTTGGTTCAAAAGGAGTAGGAGTAATCTACATCGTAGGTTTTTAATTATGCAGATTAGATAGCCTAAACTATGACACATAAGACACTAAAATATATGCGGCCTAGCTACTCACTGGCAGCTAAAATTAAACAACATATTATTCTAAGCGAAACTTAAGCATTATCAGTTCATTACCAGTTCAGCTCCTTTGACTTCTGGAGGTTTGCAGAAAGGGTATGTTGTATAAATAAATATACATAAACCGCTGTACATTATATAAAGTAAAGAGGAAAAACAAGACAAACAGCGAAAATCACACACTAGAAATAACGCAGTACGGTAAGCCACCTTTATGTACTTCGTTTCGTCAGAGTGGCATGACCCGGATTCGAACTGGCAACCCAATTCGTCCCCAGATGACAGACACTGCACCTTTATCG
>JAHWFP010038397.1:1829-18941 GCA_023313725.1 Lithobius niger
ACCCATCGCTCACTGTGGAACGACGCATCACAGTAAATGCGCGGAACTCCTGGGCGTGGCCCAACATCAAAGACAGATGCGATCACCCCACACCAGACCCATGGTCGAAAAGGGGTCGCAAAACTGGGTGCCAGAAACCCCTGCAGAGGCTGGCGCAGCAACAGGGATGCACCCAGACCAAGCGACCCAAGACGACCCCTGTCGACCTCGCTCAACACCAAGAACTCTGACAAACAGCAAGCGACTGGGTCATCCTTGCCCCTCGCAACAGCACGCAAACACAGGACCAAAAGCAGTTCCCTGGCTCTGAGATACAGAGGGCATTCACCCGCCTCCACCTGTAGAGCCAGGACGGGGGTTGACGGCAGAGCACCCACTACTGTGCGGAGACAGTCATTAATTGACACCTGGATTCCCCCCAGCCCCCCCACACAGGCGAGGAATGGCAGGTGAAAATCCACACACGCCCTGACGTACGATCTGTAGATAGAGGTCACTACTGACCTTCCAGCAACAAGACCATTGGTCGTCAAGGACTTAAGGATCCGGAGACGGGACGACACAGCCTCCTTGACAGTGGCCACTTCCTTCTGCCAGGACAAGGTGGGGTCGAGATGCACGCCCAGATACCTAACACTATTTGATGCAACCACCAACGAATCACCAACCGTGATAGAACCCACAAGAGGAGGACCCTTAGAGAAGATCATCAAAAGAGTCTTTGCCGTAGAGAGCACCATGCCCCTAGATTTTAACAGGTCTACACCTTTGGCAATGGTGGACAGAACCTGCAACATGGTGCGTAAACTTCCACCCGCCACAATGACCGCGACATCATCTGCATACGCAACAACCCTAGCCGATGCGTTCAAATTCACCAAAACGGTATTCAGCACTACTGCAAACAAGATCGGACTGAGGCAACTCCCCTGAGGGAGGCCCCTGTCTGTAGACCGCGTCGCTGACCAATGCCCGTCTACCCTTGTTGCGTAGGTCCTCTCACCAAGCAAGGCCATAATGGCACGTGTAAGTTGCGGGCTCACACCCAGCTCATGAAGAGCAAAACCAACCCACTGAACGTCGACCATGTCATATGCCGCTTTAATGTCGAGAAAAGCGCCGACAACAAATTCACCAACCGCCCATGCACTACGGATGTTGGACTCCAGGTAAAGGATAGCATCCTGCGCCCCACGCTTACTCCGGAAACCGAACTGCGCTGGAAAAAGCCGACCAGAGGCCTCAAGTTCCCATTCAAGCCGCCTGACCAGCAGCCGTTCATAAACCTTCCGGACGCAGGACAAAAGGGCAATTGGACGATAACTCGTCGCCGTCGACCGCGGCTTACCCCGACCCAGAACAGGCGTCAAAATAGAAAACATCCAAGATGGCGGTGGTGGACCGCCGCAGAAACGGCTTTGAAAAAAAGCTAGGAGATCTTCCTTCCCAGCCTTACACAGAGATGACAGATCCTTATAGGAAATGCGATCAATGCCAACAGCACTGGACGGGTTACATGCCGCTAGAGAAGCCTCCAGCTCCAACATTGTCAGGGGTTCCAGATCATTCCCCTCATCACAAGCCACCAGTGAGGGCCTCGGGCCCCTGCCCAAGCTAAACACGTACGAAAAGTTGTCATTGAAGGCATTTGCCATAGGCAAACCCCTCAAAACCATACCAGCACCATCTAACACCCACCCGATACTAGGCCGGGAATCTTGTGGACGGACAAGTTTCCAAACCTGGGCAATAGAGACCCCGTGAGACACCTTTTCACACAGACGCTTGCCGAAAAGAGCTTTCTCCCTGCGCAACAAAAACCGTGACTCCTCAGCAACACCGACGAAGGTGTACCAGCGTTCACCAGACGGATAACGACGAAAGCGTTGCCAGTAGCGCCGCCGATCGCAGACTGCCTTATCACACACACTGGTCCACCACACTGGCTTACTACGGCTATCTCCGCGGCACCCCCGACTACCTTTCCTCCTGTAACTACCCCACTTCCTGACCCACTTACCAAATTCACCAGGATCAACAGCAGGGCCACGCGACTTCTTAAGAGCCTCAGGCCTCCCTTTGCCACACTGACGCAGGGCCACCGGGAAGTGGTCGCTGCCCCTCAAGTCTTGCGAGACCTCAAAAGAGAAGCAGCACGCAATTTCCGGGGAGCACAAGAACATATCCAGAACCGATTCCTGGATTACACCACCCCAACTTCTAACAAAGGTCGGCGTACCGTTTTGAACAACCTCCAAGCCCAAAGCATCAACAGTACTCGCGATCACACTACCCCGACTGTCACATCGGGAACTACCCCAAGAGTAATGGTGCGCGTTGAAGTCACCTCCCAACACCAGAGGTCTGGGAAGTGCTTTCACCCACCGCACCCACTCAAGCCGTGAGAGAGGCCCACGCAGATGAACAAAACCCAAGGTCAACCACATTCCTCTCCACCAAATCGCTAACACACATGCGTCCACATTTGGACAATAGGGTAGTTCCGGCAGTGAAAAGGGGACCGTATTTCGCAGAAACACTCTAATACCGGAGTTGCCTGGCCCTGAAATACCACTGAAACCCGGAATCAGAGGAGCTGCACCAACCGGAAGCCTGGTTTCAAGTAGACCTAGCACGTCAGTTGAGCTACATAAATTTTCAATTTCGCCCAGTTTGCTCGCTGCACCGTGTACATTCCATGAACATATAGTAAATTCTGTGAAGGAGGATACTGCTACACACCCACACAGACCCACTCAACAAACTCCACCCCCAACCCCCAACTCGCATACGTCTCCACACTCACACCCCCCACACATCCACGCTCCAACACACCCACACTCCCACACCCTCATATTCATTTGCAGTGCAGCATCTACAATTCGAGTACAGTAACAATTCCAGATTTGTAAAAAGACTAGGAAGGTGAACGCTCCTGAGAACCACTACATTCCATCTCACCCCCCAAGACACACAACTCAATGGCAGGAGGCTCCATCCCAATCAGCGAGATAACAGCATGACAACTGTCAGGAGGCATCCTTGCATTTACCACAGAGTTACCAACACTCACAACCCCTTCACCATCAATGCACTGATCCCAAGTACATGCCCCTTCACCTTCTGCAGGACATGCGCCAGTACCCATGCACACCCCTTGCTCCTCCTCGTGCACCTCTTCCACCTCTTGTACCTCCACATCAGCCTCTGCAACCGTTTCTAGGAGCTGGTACTTGTTCTTAACACTCACAGCCCAGTTTGCCCTATCTTCCCTCACCCGCTGCCTTTTCCTATTCTGGAAACTGAATTCCCCGCCCCCTTGATTACATACACTCAATACCTCATCTGTCCCATCCACCAAATTGCTCCCGAGCTCTTGCACCACTTCCTCACTACCACTCGATGCGCAAATGGGTGCACCACTGGGTGCACTAACCAGTATAGGTGCACCGCCAGGATCTACAGCAGTGCTATTCAATGCCGCCGTAAGTCCAGGCACCACAGTAACGACTGGCTTCACAACATTATTCCTGACCGAGGGTGCTCCCTCATTGCGAACTGAGACACTACAAGTAGCTCCACAAGGTGCATCAGTAGGTGCACCACACAACTTTGCAGCAGCACTAAACATCTGGTCTGTTGAGGTTGATGCAACCGGCACCGGCCCGTTCTCTGCGGGATCCTCGCGCACACGCAGCACCGACGCATAAGATTTAATGTGGTCACATGGGCTGCCACGTTCTGAGTATCTGTGACATTCCCGATAATAGAAGCTCGTGCAAAAACGCTTCACGTGTCCTCGAAAATGGCACCTTAGACATTTTGGTGGCCTATCAGGCACCACCAGGAGCGCTAGTATACCACGCACAGTCACAACATCTGGCAGATCGTCCAACGTGACACTGTCTCGCAAACACAGCGTGGCTTGCCGCACACCCGAAAAACAGTGTGTAATCCCATCAATAGTACTACGTTCAAGTGCAAACGACTGCAGGGTGCCATAGTTAATGAGCGCGGCCCCAATATCCCGCTCCGTCACCTCATACGGCAACCAGTGAATCCGCATTCTCACAACTTGCACATGGAAATCGTGGACCGTAGCACGAAACCCGTTCACAGTGAAGTTCCTAACATTCGTCAATGTTCGTTTCGCAGCTGGCGTCCTAAGAACCACTTGATATGCATTATTCGCCCTTAAGGGGCAAAATGCTTCAACATCTCGTAAGTCAACATATTTTGCAATTGCATCTCTCAAATGTGGCAACACGTACGGACGCCCTTCTTGGGTATCTAGCACAATAACCGAATTCATCATTTTAATGTTCGCTAGTCCACCACGGTACAACCTCTTCAGCCACTCTACATCACGAGTAGATTCTTCTAAATCTTTGTCTCCACTTACGTAATTATGGTCCAAACCAGGGTCAACAGCATTTTCCTCCATGTCGTCAGCCTTGGGAACAGCAATTGTCTCAATACCATTGTCATTTATTGTTACGTTGGTTGCTGGTCGATATAGAGGAACCTCATCCGTAGCACCGGGTTTACGCACATAAAATCCTTCAAACACGACTCCTCGCTGACCCACCACTCGCGCTCCATCACTCAACACTGCCCGACGAGCTGCATTGTTCAGACTGACATTGTTCGCACATTGATTGTTAAGCCCAGCCTCTGCATCCAAGCCTAAACTACTTTCAACAACTTTCCCACCTGTAATTCCGTATAGTTTCAAGTCCACTTCCTCAATACCGACTTCCACAGCCAACTGCAGCACTTCCTCAAACTTTTGGTCCGTGACGAAACCCATATCTACCTCCCTTTGCCTCAAAACACCTCTTTCTTTTAGGTCAAGCAAGAAGCGCTTAACTTGTCGCGCCATCTTGACTGATGTACGTGCCTAGACACACACTAGTGCATCGCGATAAATCTAAACAACGTTGCAAAGAAATTGTATTAACGTCCAATTCAAGAAAAATAAACCAACTGTAAAAACAAAGAAAAATAAACAAAGCCAAAAACAGGTAAAGCGGCCACTAGTTTGAGAGTGGTTCGCCCCTTCAAAGGAGACTGTGATATCAAAACACCAAAACTAACTAAATAAAACAAATCACAACAAAATTAAAACCAAACCAAAAACCCATAAAGAGGTCACTAAGTTGAAAATGGTTCAGCCTATAGGCAAAAGGTAGTAGCATATTGTTGAAAACCAATTTCTTGTTGACGTGGCACTTTATAGTACACATCTGCACGATAGTGGAGTTAAGCCAATAAACAATTAAAAAAAAAAGGAGTGATGTCATATCAAAAACCAAAACTGGTAAAAGGGGCCGCCAAGTTCCGAATGGTTCGGCCCTTCAAAGGAGTGATATCAACACACCAAAACATCAGCCAACTTAATCGCACCGAATAATACTTTGGACGTTAAATGAAAACTGGAACATTGCTACCGAAAGTAGCAATGTTCTAGTTTTCATTTAACCTTCGAATTATTAAGCGGTGCGATTAACTTGGCGAATGTTTTAGTGTGTTGATATCACTCCTTTGAAGGGCCGAACCATTCGGAACTTGGCGGCCCCTTTTACCAGTTTTGGTTTTTGATATGATTTCTTATTAGTACTACAGACGCACGGATTTATTTAATGTTCAGTTTGGCATTGTTGCATAATAACAGTGTTTAAAACAATGTAAAACAATCAATTCGGTTGTTTAGAGGTCCCTAACCCCTGAACCACTTGACCAATTCGAAGAGGCCTTATGAAAAGGGCACTTCTCAGTAGCAATATCTGTAAAATAAGCTAAGAACCAGCTTGATTCACCGCGAGGAAGAATTTATTTTCAGGATACAAAAAAAGCGTTACCAGTAGCCAGTTATTAGGCAAATATCAACAATATGCACGTCGTGTTTTCAACAAGAAAACGTTAAGCTGTGTCACTGACAGTGACTTTTATCTTGTCAGGCGACCAAATTCTCACGATCAAACAAGTTTCAGCCTTTTATATCGCATTGTTACTTATCCTCAAATAGCTGAAAACAGCCAAATTACCTTAGCTGTAAAGAGCCAACGTGTCTAGTGTTCGTCATGCTCATATATACATATATATATATATATATATATATATATATATATATATATATTATCTGAATGTTATCATTTATCTCGGCGGGCCACACACTAGCGTGTGTCTTGATACGTAATTCATAATTAGACGCTTGTCCCTTTTTTCCCTATAGCAAAGGAAGAATAAATATATTTTAAAATTTGTCAATTTATTAAAAACTATTACAGTAAAAAAATTAACAGCTAAATTATACTTTTAAACGTATTAAATACAGTTTTTTTCAATTCTTTCCTGCGCTCGAGTGTTGCCTTGCGGCACATTTCTCAAACCATTGCCTAACTAGATTATACACTAAAGCAACAACAAATGGCTGCCCATACATAAACTGCGAAAAGAGCGTGCACAGCTCGCAGTTCCGAGTCTGAAGCGGTTCCACCGCGCTGTCGACTTCATTTCCAACGTTCATTACAGAAATAAGTTACAGTATGTTGGCAGAATTGTGTATAGCTTAGTAATGAGTGCGCTGGTAGTATAGGTTTAATTTCAATCCGCTACTTGCGTCCACACCAGGGTTGGGCAAAAGCTTCAGTGGCGACTTATGCATTCGTTGTAGTCTGCTGCGAGTCACGTGACTGAGAGCGCCAATGAGGCGACGCGATTTGCTAATGGTGCCGAATAGGAGTAAGGTTTGTAAATACGCGTCCCGGTGTGGAGTTAAACGTAGTGTACGCAGTAACATGCCTCGTGCTTATATCGATTTTAGCATGCAAAAATTCCTAGAAACTTTCGATTGGAATTATCTAGCAATATTGTCCTTCTCTCGTTCTGGCTATGGTTGGTAGTGCGTCAAACCTCCAAAGCCCCGTACAGTAAATTTGCACATCTATAGCCGAAAATCGAAGCAAAAATAAAAATTGCCTTATCGATGGTTTTCTAAATTTTAGGTCGTTAATTTTAATTTTCCACTTCGACCGTAAATATGATGCAATGAAATAGAGCTGCAGTGTTAAAACTGTTTTATTATTATTATTAATTATTATTAATTAATAACATTGTCATTACTACGACGTGTTTATTTAACGAACAGACACAGTTTTAAGCAACAATCACAAATGAATGCTATTTAAGCCATTTAGGCAGTATTGATAAGGAAGAATAGCTCTTAAGGAAGCAAAAGAAATGTTTACTTTTATAATTATATAAACAAACGGTTCATTAAGAAATGTCGCAGCACTCTCTGAGAAGGAAGGAAGAAACGTTTCAAACCTATAATTGGCATTGTCGACGTGTTCCAATTCAAAAGAGTCAATAATCAAGGTCTTACGTGCCGACGAGGCTTCGTGCAAAAAAATGACGGTCACTGATTGGATGATTATATTATTCCGTGTACTTCCTGAAAATAATTTTCTCATAACAGTTGACTGGAATGCTTCTTACAAATTTCATGTATAGCCGATATGTTTGAATTCATTAGGACACACGTTGAATGACAACATCAACGTCCGTCCTATCTACGTATATGGCATAAATATATTTTATCGTTTAACCTTGGCGGACAACACACCAACGTGTGCCCTAATAAAATCGAATACATCGACTGTAAAAAAATTTTCGAGAAGCCTACCAACTTTCATCATGCGAGTCGCTTGTGTCTTTTACATCTATAAGACAAATTGGCTTAAAATAAAGACAACAGAAAAGGCTGAAACTTCGTTTGATTACATTTTTGGCCCCTGATAACGTAAAAGTCTCTATTTGCAACACAACGTAGCGTTTTCTTGATGAAATATAGGTTTCAATAAGTGTTTTTTTTTTTCTTTAGCAAAGGGAATTAACAGACACGCTAGTGTGTGGCCGACTAAGATTCAGCAGCAACATTTCCTTCCTTTCAAGATAACATACAAAGGACGACAGCGAGCACTAGACCACGGCGAGCACTCCTCTGCAGCTAAGAGTTTGTCTATTTTCAGCATGCTCAGGGAAGATAACAATATGACAGAAAAGGCTGAAACTCGTGTTATTGGAGATTTGGGTGCCGCCTAACAACATAAATGCAGCTGACAACGCAGCTAATACTTTGTAGTTAAAAAGTAGGTGTCGAGTAACTTTAATTTGTCTGTATAACTCACTGCTGATATAACAGAATTTAAAGGAAATAAATTTTTCAGTTTGGCGTCTACGAATGAAATTTGGCAGTAAGCTACAGTTTAATGTGGTGCTGTGCCGCCTTCTCATCTACCCCACTAGACATGTAATGGGATGAGTAACTAACAAGTTATCAATGTGTCTTAATGCCGTTTTGTTTTCATTGTTTTTAGCGCCTTCTCATAACACAATGCAGGAAAAAATGTTTTTCTCACTACAATGAAGTTCGTGCCCATAAAGGAAGAATGGGTTTTGCTTAAAGTATTACACTTTATTAGAACTTCGTTGAAACTTAACAGACAGTCGAATTTAAAAATAAATGTGTTCATCACCGCTTAAAGCTAATTGGAGCATGCAGGGTAAGATTACCACTTACGCCTGTCCTGATATTAAACGATATGAAACATTAACAAATGCTAAAAATTACGGGCAGTCTGCAAGATATTGTTACACAGGTTGTATCAATAATAGTAGCAATAAAAAAAATGGTAGCAGTTAAAAATGTCAATTAATGAGCACAAAAGTAGGACCTTTTTTAAAAGTGAGTAAAGTCAGAAAGGTTAACAAGACACTTACAGATGGCGCCAAATTCGTCTGCTCATCTAAGGAATTCCATGTAGGAACACTTCCCCCCCCCCCCTTACAGTAAAGAATTTTGCTCGCATTTAAGTCTTGTTTGCCCCTTGATTTAAGAGCAACGGCCTCTCTTACATGTAAGTGTCCTTAAGTCAAAGAAAGACAAAGCCATTCAAGGGGTGGTCTGTATCATGCAGAGAGGGGACCAAACTGGCCTAGCGTATTCAAAAATATGCTGCACGAAGACCTTACAGGACCATAATTTGGTTTTTATGATGCAGATTGAAATGAAAATCTGTCGGACTTACACGACTGCTGGCGTTTATCAGCACATGGCCACAATAAACCGAGATTTTAAGCTTGAGTCAAACCAAATATCAAATGAAACCAGGCAGGGAAATACCTTTCATAACATATGCAAATATGGGACTTAATTGGATGGGTTCCAAAATAGAAACAACACAGAGCGATCCTGGTTGCACTGTAAATCTTTCAAAGCCATGGCCTATTTTTTTCGGTAGACATTATAAGCTTGTAGCAGCGTGGTTAGCGATGCCCTTATGAAAAAGTGACATGACAATGCAATAAAAAACTCACAACCATTCCATGATGAATTGGGGCAATGACTGTCATGATGTCATGATGGTGCATTTTTCATGATGATAAATCAGGATAACCAAATGGTGGATCATGACACATCATCATGATTGATCATGATAAATCTAACTGTGGGTTATTATGAATCATGATAAATCATGATGATGCAACCAATGATTTATCATGATAATGCTTTATTGTTCTTCTTGGTAATGGAAAATGATTTATCGTGGTGATTGATCGAGATTTACCATGATGATGGGCATGATCATAACGCAGTATTGCATAAAAGATTTTTAAACTTGCTGGTGCATCACGTTAAAATCAAGACCGATGAATGCAATGAAAAAAAAAAAACACTTAAAAATCTTGAAACAACGGCGTACTGAGCAGGACATTTTTTTACCAAACCAAACTTCGTGAATATATTAGTACACTGAACACGTTGTGATGTGATCAACAAATAAGGCCGCCCGCGCAATGGGCGACCAGGGCGCGCGACCAGTGGTTGTCGCGGCCAAAAAACACGGCAACGTGCCGCGCGGCCACGTCCGCCTTTCATTGATAATTCACGTGGTGAAAAATGAATACGGAGCAAGTATGGTCGCCCTGTGGGCGGGATCTCAGTGGCCGGCACGACAGGCTGGCCGCTGCGGCCAAGTGCGCGTTGCTGCGTATACCGTAAGCATTCTTGTTGGCCGAAGCGACCTGGCTGCGCGGCTTGGCGCTGTGTGTGCGGGGGCCCTAAAACATTCAAGCTACACAACTTGTGCATGGGTTAGTTGATCCAGGCTAATTTTTGGTGGCTGACAGTCACCACCTATCACTCCTTCGGAGAATAATATTCTGGAAATGTTGAATAAACTCTCTTGGAGTCGGGAAGCAAGACCAGCAGCTTCTATCACGCTTTCCGGATACACGAACGTGTAGCATTTTTTTTCCAAGTGCAGAGAAGTAGCTTAATTGTGGCCGAGTGACAACTTTAAAAACCATTTTAAAATACTTTATATATAATAAAAATTTGCCACGGAAATCTACGTAAAATTAGAATGATTATTTTGAAAAGCTGATTAAATGTAGCGACTCACCAATCAAAGATGCGATTTGCTTGTTCAATTCCCGAACAGGCTTCGAAGAAATGGGTCAGTTGTGCTCGTCTTCCTTGTATTGTTGCAAGACGAGCCTGATAGTTTATTTGCAATGGTCCTATAGTCAGTAATTCTTATATATAATACGCGCGCCGGTTCTTGAGTCCTCTAAAAAATTGTTATCGACTTTTTTTGCCAGCAGTAGGGGAGCTCCCTGCATGTAACCAGCATTGTATACTGCTCTGCGGGAAAGCCGACCGGCCAGCTACTGAAATCCATTCGTTGGTAGGCGTACGCTATGCCAGCAGAAGGAAAAAGCCTTCTTTTTCCCCCCTAGCATGCGCGAATTCCACTTAAAAAAAGGTTTTTCGTATTAATAAAAAAAACGGAAACAGACCTTGCTACTAGAAGCCAAAGAACTAACAAGTGGTTAAAAATGAATACTTTTTTCTGTTCTTTACTTGAAATAGAAAATGATTTCGCGAATGAAAATCCTTAGGCGATACTTTGTGTATGTAACATTAGGATTTTACGTTGTTTTCAACCATGGGCGTCGATCCCGGGGGGGACGGGTTTCCCCCTCCCTGGTTTCCTAGAAAAGGGGACGGTCCCCCCTCATCTGGGAGGCTGTGCATTAGTTATTCCTAAAGGAGTTTTTTTTTTTAATATTGCCCTCCGAAGTTCCCTCACCTCGCCAGCGCTTGTAGCTCCCAAGAGAAACAAAACACCCCCCCTTTTTTTAGTAATCGCATATTCCTATAGGATGCGTGCGACACGTCACGCCAGTAAACTGGCCAAACTAGTTCATGATTGGCTGACTTTGAGTGAGCCAACTCGCCTGCTTTTTTACATAATAATTTTACGAAATAGTTATACTTACATAATGCACCCACCATATCAATAATTCGTTTTCTTTGAGTGCATCTATGATATATCCCGCCACATTCCTCCATCTAAATTTCCTACTAATCAAAATCTCAAAAAATGTGGCGTATTCAATGGCAACAGACCGACTTTAGGCCCTCCCCCCCCCCATTGCGATTTTAAAGTGTGTTCTCGTTGGATGTGACTGTGATTTTCAGCAAGGTACTTCTAATCTTTTTATCGTAAAGTGTTACATTATATGTGTTGTCACAATTGAATTTTTATATTTTGTACTTTATTAAAAAATAAAACATACGTTATACTTCACGCAGCCTATGTGTCCTCGTCCCCCCCAGTTATTTTCATGGATCGACGCCCATGTTTTCAACTCATGTTTCCAAACTTATTACTACTACAACTCGTGTTATCTCCATGAAAATTCACAGGCACACAAATGAACAACCACTTGAGTTGTTCATTCTTGTCGTTAGTTTTGTCCCTCAGACAAAACTAATCAGAAACAAACCAACAATAATTTCAGGGTTCATTTTATATAATTCTTGTTCTCTGAAATTGCAGGTCAAATAGTAGTTTATTTTTCTTCTGAAAAACTTATTGTTTACTTGTGCGCCTCCAGAGTTGTACATTTTTATGGAAATACGAACTTGAGGGGGTGTGATTTTTTTTTTTAGGTGAAGCTGTTTTTGTAGTTATTTCTTTTTCCCCTCAAATGGTAAAAAATGTATTATTGGTGTTCTGTACCCAAAACGTGTGGTTGGGTGATTTGGGGGGGGGGGGGGGGGGGGAGGGAGGCTTAAGTTTTGAATATATTTTTTTGGGAAATAAAAAAGTGGGAAACGAACTTTTATTCAGTACTACGAGATAAAACAGAACATCTGGCTCTTATCTCTATTTGGTGGGTCTGAAAAGAACCTTATGTGATTTTACAATAAGACTTTGTTTGGACCAACAGTCTAGCTCAGGGAGATTCTTCCAAAGCCAAATTTTTTGTTCCTTGCATTCTATTTACGATAGAATAACTTACTCCATTGCATATTGCAGTAGCCTTGAATGCATTCTTCTTACTTTTCAAGGCACTGTTGGGCAAATGCATTTTACACCTTTTTCAGCTCTGTCAGTGCGCCTTGCTGCCAGTACAGCACAATCGATGATTTGTGTTGCATTATTGGAGGACTCAAGAACGGACGAGACCATTATAGGCACTTTTCCTTAAGAGTTGAAAGTTATGTTTATTACATTTCTATTTTATTGATTTTTGCTAAAGTTATGAACAGTTTGACTGTGTTTTAAATAATTAGCTTTCATTTTAAATTTAATTTGTTTTAATTGTTTTACACTTTAGAAGCCATTTTTTACGCAAATAAAATCTACGCAAAATTAAGGAAGTGTTAAATTTTGTTATTCTTTGCATTAAACTGAACTCGGCTTCCGTATTAAGACCTTACTAGCGGAGTCGTTCGCTTCGCTCGCTCATTCCGCGTCGTCTCACTCCCCGTCCCTCGTCCCCCCCTTGGTCTCCCCCCCCCCCCCCCCCCTCATTAAGTTGCCGTTCGGTCGGTAGATGGCATCGTATGTTCGCGCTGCTGGACGTTGCGTTCTGAGCGCAGCTACTATCTCAACCTTGGTCGGTAGATGGCATCGTATGTCCTGCTGGCTGCGTTGCAGATGCAGATGACTGCTTCGTATGTCCTGCTGGCTGCTGCTGGCTGCCTTGCGAATTTTGTGTAATTATATATATAGATTAAGTGTTTGCTTCCTTACTTTTGTTTGTATAACACATTTATAATTAAACAAACTGGTAATTACTCTATAACTAAACTAAAGATACAAAATTTGAACAATTAAACAATAAAATATTTTTTTTTAATTGTTAGCTTCAACAATTAAGATTTAGTCTGCCAGAACTTTAGGTGACCTTTTAAGACTTGAATCATTTTTTTTAGTTTCAGTTGGTCACATTTACATAAAGTTAGTCAGTAATAATATACATTTGACAACGGGTTATGCTTGCACTCCTGATAACTTAGTGTGGCTTTCTACAACATAGTGTGTTGTATGCAATGCTTTTCAGCGTAAATTTCGTAAATTGAGCGTAAATGTTCAGTTTTTCATTATGTTTGGCTCCAGATTTTACTGCTCTGACCATCTCTTGAGAAAAAATCGGACAAATTAATGGCATTTAGTTTGCTGAAGTCTTTGGGTTCAAAAGACCTTACTACAAGCAATTGCATAGTGAGGCTTTTGCATAGGTTTGCAAGTCCAAAATAAAAGTTCAAATATAGCCTAATTTTCTGAATCCAAAACCCTATTTTGAGTCCGAAAAAGTGTGTCCTATATTTGAAATTTTTGAAAAATGTTTAAGAGTTTTTTTTTTTTTTTGGTGTAATTGAGTAAGTGGGATACCATGATTCAGAATTTCATTTGTTTTAGTTAGGATTCCCGTGTAAAAGAATAAATATGCGGCATACTGACTTGGAAATAAGTTTTTTATTTTTTAATGTTTTGAAAATAACAACCCAGTTTTTTTAACTTGCGTGAAAAAAGTTGTAACATTCTTAAGTCACAGCTTGAGACCAAATGGGGTCAAACAGGGGTCTAAGTGTTAAAAACCCCAAACCGTGGCCAGGTCGGAGGGGGGGGGGAGGCTTGAGACCAAGACTGAATATTCTTGGTCATCAATTGTGACCAAGTGGGGTCAAACTGATGCCGATTTGTCAAGTCTCAAACCATGATCAACTACACTCTTAAAAGTGTTACGTCTAGTTTGACTTCTAAAATGCAGTTTAGACGTTACACGCAAGCCAATCGAACTTGTAACCTCTCTTAGACGTTACATCTCGAAGTAACACCAACAATTTACTTCCATTGTAACTTCTAATATTCTACTTGCTCCTCGTTATTTCAAAGTCCAGCGTTACTTCTAAATTTACTTCTAACATTTTTGAAATTATCAGTTTAGAAGTAACAAAAAATTGCATGAAGTTTGTAACGTCTCCTAGACGTTACAGATCGAAGGAACAGCTGTTACCTCTAAACTTGCGTCGAGTCTGAATTTGAGCTTTGTCTTTTCTGAAATGTATTTGCTTTGTATTTCTGAAATTTATGTTGTTAACAAGTTTTGCAGTCGTCGTGATTTTGATGGAGTTTTAAAATGACCGCTGACTGTTACTAGAGGCTAATGTTTACAGGCTATTACAGAAACGGAAATTAGCTGTAAACATTAGTATTAAACGAAGAAACACACTGGAGCCAATATTTTGAACAGCCAACAATAGAATCCAAGTGTTCGGATGGGCCTATACAATGCACACTTTCGTTGTGTGCTGATGTTAATTCATATGGCAAGTTAGCAGCAATTATGATAGTATTGAGTTAGCATAGTGGTCTAGTCTAGTGCATTGGAGGCCCAATTCACCGGATTTAATTCCGAACTCACGATGGCACCTAAAAGTTTTTAGTATACTGCTGCTCACTTGCCGTTCTTTGCTGTTCACATTGTTGCTTCAGTTCTGTTTCTTCGTTTAATTCTCTGATAATTTTGTTGCTCTTAATGTGTTTTTTATAGCAAATTCGCAGCAACAACACATATCGATATTTACTAATTTATTATTATTACTGCTATTTATTTTTATCTGACTGACGATTTTGGATAGGCTAGTAATTATAACACCAATGACAATTTCGTACTTATTTGTAATTTGCTTTTGCTGTTAAAGGGGGAAAAAAGAGGAATTAGTCGGATAAACATCCCTTTCAACTGCTGTTTTTTCGGGACGGACGCGGACAATTTTCTAGGAAATAAAAAAAGCACAAACCTAAATTTTTGCATAAAGAAAAGCATGATATAAGACTATTAAAAGCAATGAAAACAATCCTAAAAAGGAATGAAGCGAAATTGTGTAAAGCATCCCTGCAGTAGTAATGTACGTTTTGTACAGAGGCAAAATATTGGGAGGTGGGGGGGGGGGGAAGAAGCGTCCGAGCGTGTAAGGGTAAGACTGAAATTTCCGAATGGATGCTGATATTTTTCTAATGAATCTGAGGCCTTTTTTTTGCCTATCGTATCAGTTTTTGTAGTTTTATCTTGCCTCACGTTATTTCCGACTGAAGCTCATTTTTTTAACTTATGATTTTGGTTAGGAGATCGTCCCAACCGCCATACTTGTGTCACCTTAAACCATGCTCATAATAAGAGTTTTGCAGGTCACGGGCGTAATACGTTGGTGTCATGCAATTTGCCCATTGTTAATTTCATGACAAAGCTAGGCAATAAAAAAATTACAAACACACTTTTGCGATGGGCAGGGATTGCTTGCTGCTGGGTATTCGTTTCTGAAGGTTGCAGCACTTAATAAGATCTAATGTAAGGCTGTTGATGCTAGGATAGGTTGATGTATGTGGAAGTGTTGGCGTGTCAGTATTGCCAGTCAATGGACACATGAGTAATTCCCCCCTCCCAATTTAAAATAAATGGACACATGAGCATTTCCCCCCTCCGTATTTTTAAAATAAAAAACTTTTTTTATTTTAAAAATAAAATAAAAAGATCTGTAGGAAAAAAACTATTGTGTGGAAACAACATTTTTTATTCTCCCAAGTCTAAATCCTAACACTTGTGGAAAGTTTTAAGTCCTCTATAATACCTGTCTCCACCCGATCCCCACTCAAACAAAAATTCAGAAGCGCTGCTTGTCGAATCAAGCCGTGAATCAGCCAGCGCTTGCAAAGAAGAGTGTGGTGTGCCATGCGCGTCAGACTATGTCTACAGGAACGGGAGCGTGCGAGGTTGACGTCACACCATACTCCCGATTCCCGTGAAGCACCTGGTGGTGACGTAATAACGCGACGCGAAAAATGGCGGCATACACAAATCCATTCTTGCCTCTTCTGGTTACAAGACGGGTAAATGCAGTCGTCATTTACAAGATTGGTTAACTTCTACGGGCAATCCTATGTGACTGGGCATCCCCCGGTTCGGATACATTACATGGTAAGTGTTCTCTTCATTACGGTGCGTGCATTACACGAGACTTTCTGTTGTATGGATTGTGGGACGGTGTGTCGTTGTTATAAAAATGGCGTTGTGCAGTGTAGAGCAGCAGAGTGAAATCGGTGGCGTTATGCAGTCAAACGGCCTGTTTGGTTTCCGCATTGTGTGTTAGCTGAAGTGTTTCACCGCCACCCCCGCCCCCCCCCCCCCCCACAAAAAAAGAAATACTCCATAAATATTTACCTCCCTCAAAAACGATCTGCACATTCCTTCCGTCGGGAGCATCCATAAATTACGTACGGTAACGCATATTTTCGTCTTTTATTTTATCACTGGTCTCCACCAACTTGCAAAACGTATGCCCAATATTTTTTCCGAATTGAAGTTTTAGTCCTCATAGAGGGAAGTAAAGGGGTAGAAGCGGCAATGTCAGTAATAAGTCTCATATTTCCAAATTAATAGTAAGTCACGAAACAACTGGAAAAAAAACTTGATTTCATTGTTGTCTTTACTAAGTAAAATAACGTTATTAGCTGTTTATTAAGTAACAAACATGTAGCCCCGCCTCCCCATGGTAGCAATCTTAGACGTCGATTGGTGGGGGTGGGAGGGGGAGGAAGGGGGGACCACCCCACCCCTTTTCAACCCCCATTCTGTCAACCAAATTTACCAGAAACAGGCATGTTATTTTTTTAATATTATTTTCGCTGCATCTTGAGAAGGTATTTTAAATGCATTCTCAAGATGAAGCAAAAATAAAATAAAAAA
>JAHWFP010038398.1:0-13140 GCA_023313725.1 Lithobius niger
GAGTATACCATGCCTCCTGGAAAAGTTTTAATACATGCTCATTTTGTTCCTATTGCCAGAGTACTATCCTCCTGCACCAAATCGGATGATTCACTTACATATCCTTCGCCTCCACTGTCTTTTAGAAAGGGGTAATCCATGACGACCGCTCTGGCAAGTTCAACTTTATATTCTGCCGATGGCGTATTAGGGAAACCAAATTTAAGTACCACATACTAAGAAACAGGGGGAAAAATCAAATTCAAGGAAACCTGAAAATTAGCTTGCCACTATGAAATGGAAATAGGAAATATTTAGGGATGGATAGTTTTTGGATTTTTAGTAAAGGTAGGATCATTTCTTAAGAATTTTCAATGGAAACGGACATCAGTTGTTGATCATGGTGGTGGATTTGAAAAATAAAACTGGTTAGAAGATGTGTGTACATATTGGGAGGAAGTAGCTGGGTGGGAATTTCGATGCAGTGGCAAATTTAAGGCAAAAGGCTCGGCTAGGCAAGCCCTGAAAGGCCTTTGCAACTTTGTCTTCAAACATCTGAGGACCTTTTTACTAAGAAAATCCCTATAGGTCGAAGGCCCCTAGTAAATCCACCCGTTTCGAAGGCCCTTAACAAACCTGACTGAAGTTACTCAAAAATTTTGCAACAATTATGTGTACGCCCTCGCCCACCCCCAAAAGAAAATTAGTTGCAGCAGGTGCAGTCTCAGGTATAAGAAAGATAGGACATAAAAGAAAGAAGTAATAGCTCCCAGTTTGGAAGTTCACTTGTATTGGTGGTCTTTTCATCTTCGTAAAATTAAACATTTATGTAAAAAGGGGCTTTACTGACAATAATTCAAAGTAATGACGTCAGTTTCATGCTGACAAACTTTCTCATGTTGCAAAAAAAATGGCAGGTTCTGGCTAGCAGAATCTCTCCTTTTTGGCTCAAATAGGAGCATAAAAAAGGAACCAAATCATGTTGTCTACTAAATATAAGTTAATTCCCCGACTTAGCACATCAGTTCTTAAAGGTATGCAAATCAGACTACCACAAGCAACAATCTTCAAATTCGAAACCATTTTTACCATAAATGTACTGTTCTTATTACTTGAGTAAACAATTATCTGACTCTAACGGAATCGGCAAAGGGAGAGAAGGTTAAACAAGCCAATGGTAGGTAGTACTAACATCAGTCTGAATCATAATCTAAATGTGGTCTATACTGTATAAGATGATATGCAGAGGCTGTGTCCCTACCCCACCCCCTCCCCCCTACTCTAAAAAAATTCTAACTTTGTTCTTTTGAGCAGTAGAATATACAGGATGATTCAAAAGTCCCTTGCAGCCTTCCAAAAGCTCTACAGTATTGGAATTATGCACCTGACTCGTAGGACTTTGTTTTGTTCGTAACTGGGAGCTACCCCATGAGCTTGCATTGGGGCACCATGCCCCCCTCAACCCCCAGACATAAAATTTAACTTTGTTCCTGTGAATAATAGATGTTTGGCTCCAATTAGGAAAATATGCACTTGGCCAACCAACGTGATCTCCGAAAACGGCATGCTAATTGGATAAACGGGATGTGTTTTATTACATCTTCAATGTAGCCCCCCATGCCCACATGAGGGCTTCCCTGCACGAGGAAGGAAATTGTACGGTGCACCCATCAAAAGTCCTACAGCACTGAGATTACACACCTTACACATAGGACCAAGGTTAGTCCCTAAGATGGGGGCCACTGCATGAGCTTGCATTAAAGACCACAGTTTCAGTAAAGACTTGACAGCTAAATTGAGGTTGGCAAAACAATTTAAAACTTTACACCTACAGCCGTGAGGTTTGTAAATACTTCAGAGTTGGCTAACCACTTTCAGTACCCTTGAAAATCAAATTCTGTGACAGTTTTTACAGTTTTAGATAAATTCACATACGTAGGGGAAAAAATGTTTAATTTACCATGTAGCAAAATTTTCAAAGAACTAAATGTTCTTGTGGACCTGAATCTTATTTTACTAAAACCAAACAAAAAATATATTTAAAATCGTTATCCCAAACATGCAAGAGTTTTGTGGGCATCCATTTAAAAGAAATAATAAAACTTAAAACGAGTCTTCCCATTCTCTCTTTTTCTGGGTGTGATAAACTAGTTGTACTTTTCTTTCCTGTGGGATATTATATTAAATGCTTACATCATTCCATGTTTAGTGACAAGGTGGGAGACCAAAATCGTACAAAAAGCCTTCGCAGCTGGAGTGGTAAGAGTTTTTTTCTGCTCCAGACTTGTGGCAATTTCATTGCCTTGGTTGCTAGACTTTAGAATGTCAGGAATGTTCTGAAATGTTTAAATGGTCACATTATGAAAAACAAAATCACAACAATAGGTCTAAACCCATAGAAATTACCACACTTCGGCAACACAGCATAAACCAAATTAAAAGACCCCTATTTCTAGCAAGTTCAAAGAAATTTTAAATTTCTGAAATTGGAGGTCTTTTTTTTAACTTGAGGAAGGGGGAGGTAACTTACTTTATTTTAGGACATTAGTTCTTTACAATTTTTTTAATAAGAGCGAAAAAGCTGCTATTTTCAATAAATAGCTTTCAATAAATTGCTGGGCTGTGAATCACGCATACCTAATGTTTTCTTGTTGCCAATCACTACAATGCCCATTACATGTTCAGCCTAAACTAGAAATTTAGGAATATTCTTTTTTTATTCTACTTGATTTCTTTTTACAGTAGTCTTCAATTCCATTATTATGATAGTATCTGCCAGTTATCCCATAGGCTACCAATTAAAAACAGTGAATAATTAAACTGAAGCCTTAAATAAGGATGACAGTTACACCGCGGGCTATCAATTAAATGAAAAGGCTTTGATTTGATCTAGTAAACTAGTATAACTTCCACATCTCTTCTGTAATGTGTGGTGCAGTGGCAACCCGGACCACTGCACTGTGACTGAGGTTGGCGCTAATGACCAAGTTGTCGACGCGCCATTAAGCCTCAATCCCCCCCCCCACATCTCTTCAGTCTGTATAATATTTTCCCATTTAAACACATGCTGTTTTGGACATTGGTTCACTGTGACTTGCGCCTAGTTTGCAGTAATTAGCAATGGTGCCCAAAGGGGCAGTTCACTGAAGAGCAACTCCTCACCAGCATTTTAGGTAGGTGAAAAAAAAACAGTGATTATGTAAATGTAATAACTATCACTTATTCATAATTTAGGATAAATAATATAACTTGTATTATGGTGAGACAAAACTATTAATTTGATTCTTTTTCCAATGACTTTGTCTTCCAACCAACAAGAAGAGTGGGAGTATTTTTGTACTTGGGGAAAAACTGGTGGAGATAAGGGGGAAAGGGTCACTCCTTACTAGACCCCTGTAAGGGGAGAGGTAGGGTTCACGTTAGGGTGGAGTGTAAAAACTTTTTTCAGAGCCGCCTTTGGCCATTCGAAGGCGACAGCTTGCCATTCAGTATGCTGTGCAATCCAGTCTTTCTTGGGGGGGGGGGGGGAATTGAGGCTTAATGGCGCGTCGACAGCTCGGTCATTAGCGCCAACCTCAGTCACAGTGCAGTGGTCCGGGTTGCCACTGCACCACACATTACGGAGATATAATTCAAACCCCTAATCTAAATCTTTTCATATAGCTGTACCTCCTGCAGAAATTGAAAAACACCGGACAGGAGGACAGACTTGTCACCCAATTGACACGCACTGCCATGCGGAAGATGAAAACGACGACGAACACCATCAAGATGGCGACAATCAACAAGGAAGTGCCGGACCGTAAGTGGCCGTCGACACCAATGACTTGCGCAAACGGGCCAACACTTACCTTTTCACGGCGACTGCAGCGATACGACGAGTGCCACTCCTCGACAGTGCCTTTAATAGCTTGTAATCCATACCATCCTGCCTGTCCCACAAGGCTTGCCAAAATGTGTGTAACCTCAGACGCAGAGTTGGAAAAGCATCCGAGGGAACAAGGCTGAGATCCCTTCCAAGAGGGCCAGAAAGGGCCCCTTTCGCTGCAGAATCAGCTTGCTCATTTCTACCTATCCCAACATGGCCTGGGATCCAGCAGAAAAGCACGGTTTTCTGCTGGCCAGGCAAGCGGGAAAGCAAAGCTTGGACACGTTGTGTCAAGGGGTTCCGAGGATTGCCAAGGCCTCCAGGGCACTCATGGAATCGCTAAAGATAATGAAATGCGTGCCCTGAAGGCCAAGGATCCATTCCACCGCCAATCCAAGAGCCAAAAGCTCTGCAGAAAACACAGAATAGCCTGATGGAAGGCGATGGGCAACCGTCACACCCTTACACACACAAGCACACGCCACGCCAACGTCTGACTTCGACCCATCAGTAAACAGCCGCTGATAACCGGCGTACTGAGAACACAACCACCGGAACTCTTGCAAATACCTTGCCGGGAGAGTGGGACTCTTCGAGAGGGACGCCAGAGCGAAAATGAATATACCACTTGGGACAAGCCAAGGAGCCACTGGCATCCCCCAAGCCTCAAGACGCAGGGTATTTCAAAGGCTATTTCCTGACAGGACTGCTGGAGCGTATCGCAAAAATCACCCTTATCCACCCTGCGTCTGCCGACTCGCAAGTCTGGTCCAAAAACCATGGGCCAAGCTGGACTGGATTGCATAGCACGCAAATGCACAGCATACTGAAGGGCAAGCTGTCGCCGACGAATGGCCAAAGCTGGCTCCGAGGCCTCAGCATAGAGGCTAACCACTGGAGACGTTCGAAATGCCCCAGTGGCCAGACGCAGGCCACTATGATGCATAGTGTCCAACATCTGGAGAGTCGAGTCACTAGCCGAACCATAGACCATACACGCATAATCTAGTTTGAAGTGCCCATGAAGTGCCCGACAGGACCCGTAAGATGTTAAGTGCCCGCAAAGCCTTGTCTTCAAGTTGACGCAAGTGTGGAAGCCAAGTTAACCTGGAATCGAACACCAGACCCAGGAAACGTGCCTGTGGGACAACAGGAATTTGTGCCTGTCCCAAGTACAGGCAAGGATCTGGGTGCAGCGTTCGTTGGCGGCAAAAGTGGGCACACACAGTCTTGTCCGGAGAAAACCGGAAACCATTACTGACCGCCCAGGTCTAGACTTTGTTAATCGCCAGCTGTAGCTGCCGCTCGCAGGTCTGCTTGCTGAAGAATGGGGTTGATCCCTATAGCAAACAAGACGACACTAAGAACACCTCCTTGAGGCACACCGTTCTCCAAGACAAACGGGCGGGAAAGGGCTTCCTGGGTTACACCCGAGTATAGAGTATACAACCAGCAAAGAAGCTTCCAACCCGTAAGCCCGTAACAATAGTCCCAACAACAATACCAATACAATTCAATCACCTATAAACATATAACAATAACGTTATAGCGAACTTATTGGCTACAGGAACATACAATGGGCTGTAAAGGGTTAATGGGCCAACAGAAAGCTGGTGAAAAAAAACTTTCAAAATTGTGTAGTTAGATATCAATATCCGTCAATTAGAATTGGAAAGTCGTTCGTTAAAGCCAAACACCATTCCACAATAAAAAACTTCAAAATGGTGTTTGTAAACTTCAGTATCCTTCAATTAGAATTGGAAATATGTTCAGTTTGATATTAAGTTATTTAAAGGCAAAACACCATACCAGTTTGAATACCACCATTCGGCCATTTTTGGTTCGTCACAGCATTAATAATTAAAAATGAATAAATTAGCAACACAAAGACACTATGGATAAATGTAATGCAGTTTGTTTTTTTCATACCGACCACCCATTAGTTCAGGCAGGAGAACACTTACATGTTACACAGTGAACGACAATTCAAATTTTTTTTTTTTCTTTACAAACACAAGTCGTCCCTATCGACCATACCTCTTGCACAATTCAGTCAGCTCTTGAACAATTATGGTCGTTTTGCCCTAAAATACAGAAAATACTATACTACCATTATATTTTTGCCAACAAGATCTTTACTTCAAATGATTTGAGGTTTTAAGTCATCTAATAGATTCTAATTTAGAAACAAGCTTTCCAACACTTGCATCAGGCTCATTTATCAATTTTTGCAGCCTGCACCACAAAATATTTCCCACAAAAACTCTGTGCCATATTTGGTGGTTTATAAAAATCATGCAGTCTGTAAACTGGATACCAGAGCTCAGAATAAGAAATACAGTTAAAAACAAAAAAAAGGAACGTGGTATTGGACTCTAGAACAAAAATGAGTGTTTGTACAAACTATTACTGTATTTAAGGTGATAACACATTTTTTTTTCATATATATCTGAAAAAAGGCAATTAGTACAAGTCGTACAAGTACAAGTAGAAGGACGTGTGCGTGCTTTGAATAATCTTGGTGACGAAATCATGGTATATAACTTTACTTAATTATAGCAGTCTTTTAATAGATTTACACAAGGTTTCGTGTTGGCCTGTGGCAACTCAAAATTAAGTATTTTACTTGACTTCTCAATAATACATCTAAGAACACTCATTAATTAACATTAATATGAAACAGGTAATGTGAAATTAGTGATAAAGTCTTACGAGTATATGCCAAGATTTACGTGACAAATTTTGTTATGGCTTATGCAGAAACAGTTAACACTGCAATCATAAGTTGGAATCGGCATAAAAATTTTATTTTTAGTTCCTGTGCATGATGGAATAAAAGTAGTTCATTGTACATTATCGTTTAAATTGTTATACAATTTTTATAAAACTTTCATTGAAACAAACCAATGAATTTTACAAAAATTATCAAACGAAAATTTAAACAAAACAAAATATTTTTCAGTCATACAATTTCTAAGATAGTATTCTGGGAAAAGATAGTTTCAGATTTTCAAGGACTTGTAAGAATGTGTATTGGTACCTAATTTTATATTTTAATTTTGTAATAGAGCATGCAAAAACCTATATCAATCCTTAAAAAAAAACTATGGTTGCTAGCATTTAGTTAAAAAATATTATAAATTGTATTTTCATGGTAGAAAAATTTGTGAGTACTAGGGGTCAGCGAGTAGAATACTTTTAATTTAAGTAAAGTTAAGTTTGAAACAGAAGAGGAGAGCCGCGTTCAAGGATTTACTCAACACAGTTAGTGTGCATAGTTCTTTTTTACAACTTAAAGCAAAATACTGCATTTCAGATTTCCTTTTTTAGTGTTGAAATTTACAACATAACTTAAAAACAAATGGAGCTAATGGTTTTTTAATTTACACCACTGGAAAGCATGCGTCAAGATGACGAATTCGTTAAATATAATAAATTGGTTTTGTTAAAATCTGTCAAATATTGTCAGTGTTATATTTTTTTGAATATCGCACATCCCTTGTTACAACTAAGGTATTTTCCTGGGAACAAGTAAGGTTTAGGAATATTAAATAAAAATCAAAACTGTTTAAACTTAGCATTTTCTTCTTTGCAGCTTTATAACTAAAAAAGAATACCTAAAAAAGCGCATGTTATTTTCTAACCGTGGAATGGTTCATAGAATGGTTAATAAGCCAAAACTTGTAGACAATGGCCTTCACTGTATTATTTTTCCTAGTAATTTCCACTTTTGGTTCATAAGTTGATTACAGTAAACGGATATCTTGCTAAAAATATGGGTGACTTTTGACCGTTTGATATGTGGTTTGCAGAATTTTGAGCCATGAACACAATACACAAATGAAGAGCACACGTAAATTCTTTCCGTCTTATTTTGGCAAAATCTGCGTTTCCCTTCTTCAGAACTTCGCACTGATAACGATAGTTTTCACATACTGGATACTCAAACTTCACAAACTCCATTTGAATTGTGAGCTTCAAAGCATGTGAAAATGTCAGCTTTATACTGCAAATTTCTAATGAAGCTAAACACAATGTCACTGAAAATTTGAGAAAGACACTTTTATGTATTAGTTTGTGGTAGCCTATTGTGTTACTTAGGTGTCACTTTCATACCATTGTAATGAGAGTTCAGTTTTTATTCTCTTCTACAAATACCCAAACTAGAAATTTGTGTTCAATAAGGATGAACCGATAATGTTACCTGATCGGATAGGTTGCGGAAATTTGCGGTACCTCTATCAGCAACTTTTCGCGGAAATATCGCCTGAAGTCTTGAACCGTTCGAAATTTCAACACGCTGTTTTCCATGTTTTGCTCGGGAAATTACAGAGTAACTGCCTCACTAGGTTTTAACTTTGGGATACTATTTAGATTTTTTTATTTTAATAATTATTGGCCTTTTGTAAAAAAAGACACCATTGATGAAAAATTGGGGATGCAGTTTTGGATCAGCAAAATTTTTAAAACTAGATCAGTATCGGATCGATAAAGTTGGTATTGGTGCTGCCTTGGTATTTAAGTGACTTTTTATACCTCAAAAAGGCAAGTTTTAGCATCATTTGGGAACCCGCGTCAATTTCTTTGTGTGGTGTTTATGTGTAACTTTTCTTTTGTAGGCTGCTGTAGAAGCAAAGGAGAGGGAGTAGCTGATCACCTTTGTAACAGCTCTTGTGAGAAAAGATCCTCAAGCAACTGCTGAGCTTCTTACAAGTAAGCAAGTTAACCTTACCTGTAACCATGATTATTAGATCTGACTGAATAGCATTGGGTAATAATGAGAATTTCAGATATATTTTTTGTAGGATGGGCTCACCACTGGTAGCTATGAAGAGGGAACGTTTTTTTTATTTATAGTGTAAAACAAAGTATTGTCCAAATTTTGGGTAATAGATGTTTAGCTAATCAAAGTTCTACTGTAGAGTATAAAGCTTGCCACAGATTACTTTCATATTTACTCATTCATTTGTCCAACTTTTGCATTTTTTAGTATACCAAGCAAAGAGACAATCCTCTGTTCCACCAGGACGTCATAGCGATCCACCAGAAGAAATTACACCACGGTGGTGTGTTTGCGGGCAATGTCGAGCAATGCCCACGGAAAGAGAAAATGAGTGTTGTTTACGGCAACACTTTGTTTCTTTAACAGACCAATTCGGGCTACTGTGTGTTGAAGGAAACGTCCTTGTATTAGCTATGAGGCTAAGGAACAGAATCTTCTTTGAAGAGGACAACTTAGCCAACCGAAATTACCGCCATGCATCCTACAGAAACTATACTTTGTGGCACCATAGTATGCTTGGCCAGAGGAATAGGATAGTGATTCCGTCATGTGCACTAGCTGCAAGCCTATCCTGAACCAGACAATGTGTACGTAGGATTTGTTGAAGTTGGCAGTGAAATAATGCCAGATTAATTTTTCTTTTGAGCCCTACATACAAAACATTTTTGTGAAAAAAGTTATTTCTGTAAATTGCCTATTAAACCCTGATTTGCTATTAAAATTATTTAGAAGGTGGGTTTAAAACTCTATAGTTCACAGTTTTGACTGTCTAAGAAGAGAGTTTAGGTGTAACTCCGTCGCAAAAATGATGCGTTTATGCTTGTCCTAGTATTGATGCAATGCTTTCATTAAATTTATTAGGTTAATTAGCTTCCCTAGATTAAAACCATGACTCAATGGGATACAATGTTGACTGCCTTAAAGCTTCTACATTTAAGATTAACATTAGGTTTCAGAGGAATAATTACAATTAAAGGGAAAGGGTGAGCTTTAACTAGGTAATTTCACGTTTTGTAGCGTTGGCTGTTAATAGGCGATTTTCAGTAATTACTTAATCACAGAAACTTCCATCGCAAAAATAGACATGGCAGAAGTCAGGTTCCCTGGAAAATCTTTCAACAAAAGCTTAGTCTTGAACAGCAACCACGGTTCCAGGGATAAAATATTGATTTCGCCAAATATAAGTTATTATATAAGTTATTGTTGTATTGTACAAGTTATTATACAAGTTATTTTACGATATCAACCTGAAAGCATTTTAGGGTGAGTAGCAGGCTAACAATTGGAAATTTATGATAATTCACTCAGTGAAACTTTCAGCGGTAAATTAGAACAAATTAAGGTAGTACAATTTTGAAGTCATGTTTTACAACAATTTGCACTATTTCAAGTCCAAAGCTATTAATTCACCCCACAATATCTAGCAAATTTTGGATAGTCTGCACCAGCCAACCATCTTCAATTCTTGTGAACTGTGGCGTTCCGAAGATAGTGGGATGATGTTTAAGAAGAAGTGCAACTCCTTTGGTTATCTCAATTCTGACTACTAGATGGCGCTAGCGTTCAGTTTCAGTTACGATCTTAGTTCCCCTTTTTCTCTGTTATTTTCAAACATAAAAGAGTCAATCTTGTTTCTAATGAAAGAGAATTGAATTGCCTAGCGAAGTGTGGAGGCAAAATTATCTAAAATATATTTTTTGTACTTTGGAGCAATATTTTTAGGTTGGCTGATTGAAAGATAAGTAAAAACTGTAAACGTGATTTCTATCCGATATCTAGGAATTAAATCCTTTTCCTCATTAAAAAAAGTGTGACTAATTTCAAATTAAACAACAAACTACTAGGCTATAATATGCAGGTGTTGTTTGAAAAAATCGTACCTACTCTAATCGGATTCGAACACAGAACGGGTGTTAACACTTGTGACGACGCATGTTGACTAACAGTGGTAGTCTTGAAACCCACTTATCTTAAAGTACATACTTAATTGCCAATTCAGTAGTCTGAGAATCCCCTTAAAACTGGCAAGCCCTTAAGGTTGAGTATCTTCCAAGTGTGCTGTGGAATACCCTTAAGTACCAAGTTGGTAGTGAAGTGAAGCTCTGAGGGAAGATCCAGGACGAGCAAGAGCTCTGAGATCGTCGAGGCCGAATTGGTTCTCATATAGAAACACTATCCTGAATAACATTTCAGGCTTTGTTACAGGAAGCTGAAAAAATTTTCCTTATTGGCATAGCACTATTACTGGAAAGATACATCCTGCATAGAAATACGATTTCAACAATGCAGCAATTACTAATTGCAGCAAGTTACTTTGCTACAGGAAGCATCCAACAAATTGTAGGTGACTGTGGGGTTATCCCAGAAAACCGCTTCACGTTGTGTAGCAAGGGTCGCCGAGATCATTGCTGTTTTATGGGAACGGCACGTTCAATTCGCCGTGAGCAACAAACTCATAGGTGTGCAATAGAGATTCTGTAACACGTAAGAGAACTCGTATACAGAGCTAGATTTTCAGATGTCGCAAGTGTCACACTTTCACACACATTGGTATCCGTGCAGCCGGTGCAATGAACAGACAGGTATTTCGTAACAGGGAGGTGACGTTGCCTGGTAATGGACAACGAATATGTACTGAAGGCCTCTTTTCACATGTTGAAGCCCATTATTATGGGTCAGCCCATGATAGTTGTATTTTCATACAGTAACGTCTGTGTGCAGACTTTTAACGTCTGTGGTCATCGTGGCTGAGCGGTGAGAGAGCTCAGCCTGGTTGCTGGAGGTTTGCGGATCTGGTTGAAACCCTAGAAAGGGAACCTTGGGTAGGGTGAGAGGCTACCATGCTCCTTCGCGGCTATGGGAACTATTCTGGCCCATTCTGGACAATCTTTCGGCCCCGACGATGATCGGAGGTTTCCCGGATCGAATCCCTGGGCTGGCAACGCCCTTTACCAGATTTCTTCTTCTCTAAAAAAAATTTGGTAATGTTCAAAATTGAGCCGGTTCAGCCATACAAGCATTAATTGCTTCGGCTGACATAAGGCTCGTCAAAATTTAATAAAAAAAAAACAGTTGAATATTATACGTGAATGGGCAGAACGACAAAAAAGGCAAAAATGAGTGTTTGACCGTTCTCTCTCAGAAACTACGTTAGCATTTCGTAATTACAAAGAAGTTTATTTTTCTTAAAAACTGGGAATAATTTAGCATCGAATGTTGGCCAAAGTAGCCTTTTAGGCAATTTTTGTGCAGAAAAAAAATTTGGGCGAGGCAATTATGACTACTTTTCATAGTCTAAGTGTTTCAAAGGAGATAATATTAAAATTAAATTAAAAACCCATCAAATCATCATTTTTGCTTTTTTTTACCATTCCGCCCATTGCCGTACAGTGTTAAACTTGAAGGCCCTTGGGGCACCTCAAGACATGACCCCAAGTGATGAAATTTTGTGTGTGTTATTGATGCCCAAGAGCAACTTTTCCACACCCTGCCAATGAAGAATTTAAAAAAAAAAGTTTTTACACGCCACCCTAGTTCACGGATTACAAGATCGGAGTGGCACTTGTGATATGCATTTTCCTAACATTTCACTGGTAGGTCTAAGTCATGTGGGAGTTACAGGTGATGCTTGAGTATTGCCTGTTGCATCTTCATCATCGCCTGCTGCATTTTTGTCCTGTAATAAAAACACAAAATCCGTGGTAGTGATCAAGTGCAGTGTCACTGAAATCAGTTCTTGTTCACATGAATCATTCTATTGAACTCTCCTTAAAGATTAATTTACTTCTAAAATATAGAAATATTTGTTTTAATTAACGTCAGTTAAGACTGACCAATTATTCATTCAACACTCAATATCAAAATATTCAGTTACAAGGTAAAAATACTTTTTGATCACCCCCGACATTAATTCACAAAAACTGAATAGATATGCATCAATAATGAAACTTAACATTGAAGAATGTTACTCTTATCCGTATCATTGGTAAAATCTTGTTCTAAACATTCTATTTATTGTACGGCGTTAACAGAAGTAGGGATAAACACTAAAAAATAGACAAAGTTGCAGTCAGTCTGAGTTTGATCACACTCTACTCCTACTGATAGTAATGCTAGTGTAGGAATAGATTGGCCAAAATCAGAAGTGTTGTGGCTTCGTTTTTATTGTTTGAACTTGAAGTGCATGAATAAAGCACAAATACGGCATGGCAGGCATACTACACTGAAAAGACATCGGCTGTTGGGTTCTACACTTTTAGGCAAATGTACTCACAATAGAAGCAAATCGTTACTGTACAATGTTTCGGTTTTGTTTATTCCTAACCTGATATTAAGAGCAAAACGAACCAGGTATAAAAACCAGTCATAAGAAGTGTAGCTAACAGTGATAAGCAACTATAGATGCACGCCTATTTGGTATTCCGTCCTGTTTGTAGCTAATAGTTTTTAACAGGATGTGGTGAGGCATTGCATATAACGTATCACCAGTACTCCTAAATTTTGTTTCTTG
>JAHWFP010038399.1:0-12973 GCA_023313725.1 Lithobius niger
TATGGATTCCATGACTTTACATGCAACACAAGTTAAAGCAATCGGCCCATAATTCACTGGATCAGATGGGGAACCCTTCTTAAATAGTGGAATTACATTTGCCTGGCTCCACGATTCAGGCATCCTACCCTGAGCAAAGGAGATTGAAAAGAGTTTATTTTGCTTTGTTTTTACAGTTGGTTTTTGTTTTTATTTTTTTGCAACGTTGTTTAGATTTATGGTGATACACTAGTGTGTGAATAGGCACGCACGTTAGTATCACGTTTTCATTGTCCGAACTTTGGCCGCCCAATGAGAGACGATGCCGACAATACTAACAATGGTTATAGCAATATTTTCGTACTTACGCGCCCTCCCACGCCATCTCCGTTACGCCCCCAGGCTCCAAACCATAAAAGATACGCAGATCAATTTGGACTGCACCCATTTTCCAATTTTATATATAAAGCCTTCCCGTTATCTCGGTAGCGATGAATAATCACCCTATGGGATTTAACATGGGAATGAGGGAATTAGCTAGCTAGCTATAGTCAGCTAGCTAGCTAGTAGTAACACATTTACAACGTTATTGAGGTCAGATTTTGCATTGAAAGCAGCTTAGCTGGCATTCCTACACGAGTTAATTTTTGTCATGTGGGTCATTGCTCTCGATTTCAACACAATTTAAGCTTTTGTACCGCATTATTATTTTTTCTCAAGTACGTGAAATGTGCCCAACTATGCTTCAAGATACAAGACACTGACGCTATGGCGTCGCGCTACAATGGTTAACAACTTCGATAATTAAATTGATGTGATGTTTGTTTGTGGTGTGATGTGATGTTTGTTTTTGATGTGATGTTTGTTGCCTAACTTGGCGTGACACACTAGCGTGTTTCTAGATATAACCCGACCCTGCTGACACTACTTAGCTAACATTAAGCCAACGTCAAAGCGTTTGGCATGGCTACATCATGCCCACGTTGGGGCACCATTGTCAAATCAACATCTGAAGAAAGACTTCTCTGGAAAAAAAAATGTTCACTGGGGAAGATTGGACTAGTACCTCTCGCACTTGGATTGAAGACATTCACTACGTTTTCATGCTCTCTTCGAAGTGCTTCACAGGGATGCACATCGCGTCCGTGTCGCCTCCAGGTGTCTTTTAAACACCCTTAGTGGCGCTTGCTCCATCTGGCGCTACAGAACCCGAAGCGCTTCATGAAGGTGGATTGACAGTCTGATACGCATCGTCTTTATTCATGTAAACACTCATAATCACATTGAGACGTTGGTGGAATATGGCAGACACGGTTACGGCACCCATGTAATTTGTGCTATTGCCATTCGAATTTTAGGTAAATAAACTGAAAATAAAAATACATGACTAGGAAGACCACCAAGTCTTGCATACGTTTGGTTATTTTAGTTTAAGCTGACCTATAGTTGATGACATGCAGGGGTTAGAACAGCACGGGACTTGCTGACTATTCACCAGAGCGAGGACGGGTTTTCTGAGCTACTGGCATAAATCACCTGCCTTAGAGGAATGACCTTGTAGTCGGGTGAAAAAGCGTGCACATTCAAACAAGATAACTGAGTGGGCTGCAGCGATGAAAGGTCGGACACTTTCTAGTGTCATTCCGGTTTGTACCTATCACAGTGCATTTGACAGCTTGCCGTTTTGGTTGGCTAGGATACTGTCATGGTTGCGAACAGGGCATTCCTGCCTTCAATGACACGCTGTGGTTGGGGTGGAGCATATCGTTGAAGTGTCTATGTGGTGGTGAAGGTACGGTTACCCATTTAGTGTTACATTGTGTTGTGTGTCAATCTGCGCAAAAACGTATTACACGATGGCTTCAGGATGGGATGTCGATAGAACGAATTTTGAGCAACACAGATCCAAGAAAAGAGAAAATACGTTTGCAAGCAGTAGCTAGTCTACATGAGCCCTCCATCCCTTCAGCACTTCATTCCTACCTAGTGTTTATGGCTTTGTCCACGGGGAAAAAGATAGCAAAGTGACCACAGTTGTGGGGCAGTAGATTATGCATAGTGGAGTAGTACACAGTAGTGGCCCTTCATTCCTAGTGTTTATGACTCTCTACACAGGGATGGGATAGTAAAAGTGACCACAGTTGCTGGGCAGTGAATTGTGCACAGTTGCGTTGTACGCAGTGGAGGCCCTTCATTCCTGGACTTTATGACTCCGTTGTAGGGTCTTGTCCGTAGTTGTAGCTGTATTATGATTTGCATGATTCATACATGGTAAATCAGATAAGATACATGGTAAAGGTAGCAGAGGACCAAAATTAGTATTCTTGAAAAGATACGCACAGCAATTGAGAATTTGCAAGATGACACAGTGGAATGATAACTACCTTTGTTCGCAGCAACTGGAAATCTTTGGTTGTGGGAAGATGAGCCCTGTGTGGAAAAGGAGAGAAAGTGCAAATGTATTTTAATGGATTTTATTGTATTCCGTATATAAACGTATTATTCGTTCATTCTTGCCCAGAAGAAGAGATAGCGATTGAGCAGTTGTGTTGAGTAACGGCAGCCCCCAATAAAAGTATTATTCAATGCGTTTCTACTTGTTGCCACTCTGGGAACCCTCCTCGGATAGATATAGGTTACTCCAAATATATAAAGGGTTCAAATTTTCGATTCTATTACTGCGATTATGCAAAATAAAACCAACTTCAAATACAGTAAAATGTATAGTCGTAGGCAGAATTGAAGGTTACTGATTGAGGTGAAATAAAGAAGAGTGGTAGAGTATGAGGGAACATTTTTAAAAATTAGTTATGTATGTAGTATCTACAAGGTGCATCAAAATGTGTTAATAGCAGGGCTGCTTAGCAGGATATTCGTGCATTTTGTAATACAAACGTATAAATCTGCATGAATGAAGGTATTAATATACAAAACAAGATAAGCTATGGAACCACGCTAAATTTCATACGATGACGTCATTAATTCATAGTGGCCACCAGAAAAAAAAACTGTTTATTTCGCTGTTACTCCTTAACCAAAAGCATAATGCGAAGAAAAACGCTCTGCATACAATTCTGGTCTAGAAAGCTTGCCATTTTAAAAGCAACATCGTTTAAAGCAATATCCGGCCTGCCTTATAATCTTCCACCTGCCTTATAACAGCCTCACGCCAATCGCATCCGTGCTTTTACCATAGCCAAGGTCAACTGAGACAGTAGCTTCGTTCCTCGCAGCGAAGAACGTAGCTATACTGTCTCAGTTGGCATTGCGGCTAGTATACAAGCCAGCGTGAACGCATTATGACGTCAAGAACCGGAATGATTCTTGTATTTTTAAATCACAATTTCTGATTTTCTAGACCAGTGACTTATAATTTTGCTTCAGCGATCTATTGGAATAATTAATTTTAATTTTTACTGCATTAGTCTTTTAGATTTTTGATCTCGTAGTAATTACTAGCAAACGATTAAAATTAGTACTGTGCACACACAGATAAAACTTCAAGGTCATTGTAGGCACGCAAAGGATCGAATAAAGTTCTCCAATATTCAACAGAAAATCTCCTAGACGCCACATTTTAAAACGGATTTTTAGCAAGGGAAAGACTAACTAAGTAAATAGACCTTTGGGGCCGTACTTGATGTGGAAGATCCAGAAAAATGGCGCTGGGAGGTATATCCCTTTAAGTAAAAGCAACCCTTGAATCACAAAATCTATTTAAAGTATTACAGTGAGTTTCATGTTCAAAGTGCTCTTGCGGGCCCTATAATAGCCAACTAGGGGCTGGTATCACAGTAACCGTTGGATTTTTTGCTCATTTTCAACTTTCGACTACTACTGTGACGTGTCTAACTTAGGTAGATGACTCCAATTAGATTCATTCGAAAGGAGGAAATGTCTGGTTTGCAACAAAATTAGTTGAAAGGGTCTACGACTGTTAGGAACCGAGCCTTATCCGTTTTAACAGGGGCTGGTATCACAGTCACTGCGATGATAATCTTTAAACCTATTGATGTTGAAAAGTTCGAATCCTCCTGTTCCACACTCAGGCGACAAATGGTGGATCAGCGATAGTTTTTTAATCAAATGTGTCGGCTTTGAGACTTCCTTCGTTCTCGTTTCTGGCATCTCAGGTTTTAGGCTTCCATCCTGTTTTACGTTTCACCTGTTTCAGAAAAACATGTAAAGAAAACAAGCATAAACCGCTTTTCATTTGCATCCTTTACCATTCGAAGGTTACCCAAGACATCAGTGAGAAAGTCAGATTTTACTTGACCTAATTGTGTTTTAGCAGCTTGCTTAAAAGAAACTCCAGAAGCCAAATCAATTATAAATTTGTTTCCCTTCCGTAAGATGTACCTACCGGCATGTGATGCAAGATCCTTAACGTGAGGCCTTACAAACGGGATTATTTACCATAAAAAATCATCAAGTAACCCAGACCCGTTTGGAACCTTTTGGGTGAAAATACTCCTCCCTGCCCCGCCTGTCTGCAGTAGTGTCCATAGCAGTTTGTAATGAAATTTTGTGGCAAGACCTTCCTTTTTACAATTTTTAGATACTTTTTCAGTTAATAGTGTGGTTTTCACGGTAAGTTTTTAGAATTGAATCAACATAAACATACTCCGGCATTCTTTGAAAATTATCAAGTAGTCCAGATCCTTTCTGAAAATTTCCACTTTTAAATTCTTTAGTTAAACCTGCTTGACTGTAATAGTGACTGATGCAATGCTGCAAGTTACGTTTTTGATTAATTTGCATATTCTAGGGGGAAGAAAAAATGTATCGTCCATCACGATCAAGAACTGGTATGATATTTTTTCCAGAAATAATATTGATTGTGCGGCTTAACGCCAGAAGTAAATATTTTCGACATTCTCTGTTTTACAGTCTGAATTAATCTTTCTACTACAGCTTATGTTCCGTGCTGCCTTGCAAACTTCACTAACTTTGTGACTGTGCATTATTTAACTAACCTATTTTTACAAGTAGGCTGGTCTACTAAAAGAATTTATTTTTACGAAATGTTCACAATTTTGTTCTATTCTTCACAAACCAGCCAGGATTTTAATTGAACTGTTGCTGTGCATTGTGTTGAGAAGTTTCAGCACTTTTTGCAGATAAGATAGAGTAACAGCCAGTATCGTACCCAAATAAAACCGCACTACGTTTCGGGAGAACAACCTCCCGTCTTCACGTAAAAATAAACACTAAAACATTTTTAAAAATCATGGCAGTATCTGCCGAGTCACCAAGTCTAAAAAACAAACAAACCATTCAGGCATGGTCAAGGCCTAAAACTTAAAATTTTTTTTTTTAAATATATAACCTACCAAATGATACACCATGTAACTGGATGGGCGCCCGGAAGTAGAGTGGTGTATCATTTGGTATGTTATATATTTTTAAAAAAAATTTAAAGTTTTAGGCCTTGACCATGCCTGAAAGGTTTTTTTTTTTTAGACTTGGTGACTCGGCAGATACTGCCATGATTTTTTTTTTTAATGTTTTAGTGTTTATTTTTACCTGAAGACGGGAGGTTGTCCTCCCGAAACGTAGTGTGGTTTTATTTGTGCACGATACTGGCTGTTACTCTATCTTAGCTGTGCACTGCGGTCACATGCATAAACAATCATTAAAATGGTCGAATTCCAGATTATGGGATATTTTTTCAGGATCTGGTAAGAAATTTTGTCCTTTTTGGCTGATCTTTTTTCTTTTTGTCTCTTTCATGGTCTACTCGACGCACTCTGCACCTACTATACGAGTCGCTTTCTGCTTCTGGATATGCCATCTTACGTGATAATAGTATATGCTCATAACGGTATATTGCTCGAGGATGTGTCTCATTTGCTTGGAATGCTCGACAATGTCACAGATGGCTTGAAGAGAGACGTGGCACCAGTCAACTCGGTGCACAGGACATCTCTTTCTTCATGGTTCGGCTGGCATTTCTCTGTGTTTAAAGCCGGGTTGTCGAGAAGGTGGCCTGTTGTTGGGACCGACGTCACTCCTGGTGTGTTACTCTCGCTGACCTCAGAAATAGAATCATCGGAATCTGCATCGCTTCACCCGAAATGCTGCCGGACTGCGAAGCAATATCAACACATGTATCATTGAACCCTATATTAAATGCTTACTCCGAGCAGTTGTACAAGTTGCTTGCACTTTGCTCTGCTGAGATCGAGCGTGTAGTAACGCTGGTGAGTTGGGTACCTATGGTGCATCAGTTTGCATTCATTCCTGAGCTCGGTGGTCATCGGTTGCAGGAGGTCGCGATCGCTTTCCTTAGCTTTGCTGCAGTAATGTTCTTGTTCTGTTTGCAACCTGCATGCTTCCATGCTTTTGCTACTCCGTAGGACATGTCTGCCCTCCTCATCGGATTCTCGCAATGCTGGAAAGACCTCTGAAGCAGAGCTGGCAGCATCAGATCTAACGGGCTGCATGAAAAGCGCAGCACATCGTAGATGCTTTGCGTGACCAGTTATGCTGCGGACTCATAGCACGTGGCAGTCTTGTGGATTGCAACGGCTATGAGGTAGGGGACTCGATCGCTTCTGGGGTCCACCATTCTCCTCGCAGAATTCAGATTCCCGAAGATCATGGATTCGACGGCACCAGCGTATTGAGGATACTCGGGCAGATCTTCCAACAGGGTGTATGAGATTCGCAAGGCTGTAAGTCTGTTGTTCATAGCGCTTTGCTGTTACAGCGAGTGAAGTGCCTTACGCCGTGTTGGGCTTCAGATCTACACTTGCACGTCTCTTTTCCTTGCCAATTCTGTTGGTATTTGTGCCTTCCGTAGCTTCCACTGTCGAAATAGAGCCCTATTCCATCAAGCCAGAAGCCTCGGAGTTTCTTTCGCGCTTCATGTGTCATGTACCATCTGGGCTCTGGCACTGGCTTGGCGTATTTGATGTAACGAAACAGCCTAGTGAGGTAGGACTTCAGCATGTCGGAGCCCAGACCTCTACTCCCGTCTTCTGCCCCAGAACCTCACAAAGTTTCGACTGCCAAGCCGACTGCCAGAGTCCGAATCACGCTTGCTCGCAAGGGCTGAAAGCAGCAGCATATACTGGCATCGATAAATGCACAAGGTAAAGACCTGGCATATGATTTGTTCCATCGACTGATCCGTGTACAGGCCTCCAGGGATGGTCTTCATCCAGCTTTTGAATGGATCCCAGGTGTTTTCTGGAAGGGGGCTGCAGGGTCGTCGTGGTGTGTCTATGACAAAAGTGGGTGGGATGGCTTGTTGTCCCTTCTTCTCGCCCATGTCCAGTGGGGCAGGATGTGGTGGTGCTGCTAACTGGTACGGAACTGGACATCCCTTCGGGCCTGTAGCCAGTCTGTACTTGTATCTGCTGGTTTCCAATTGTGTGCCCTGATGAGAGGTTGCCCAAGCCGAGCCACTTTGGCCGAACCTCCGGGTCTATTGCACCTCACGAGTGTCCTCCCCTCGTCCTCCATTAATTTCTTGCCGCCAAAACACTGTCAAAGTAAAAAAATGTTTAGCAGTTACTACTGTGGTCTGTAAAGAATGAAGGGAGGGTGGGAGGACGGGAGGGAGGGTAAATGGGGTATGTGGAAGGGGGAGGGGGCAACAGAAAAACACTCGTCGTCGTGCCAGGCCAATATTAGGTAACTTAAGAGCTACTTAAATTGGTTTGTAGTAGTCTGCGTCAATTCTCTAAGGCAGACATTGTGTTGCACCTGGTTTTTTTTTGTGCAGGAAAATGACCCCCTAAGATTCTTTACCTCCTGGCTTGGTAAAGATTCATTTCCCCAGTGCCGGACATAAAAATAGGAATAATAATAATAACAAGCAACAAAAACAATAATAATAAATCTTACAGCCACGACTAGTTGGGAGAACTTTTATTAAAATAAGGAATAGAAAGATGTAGGAAGGTGTTGTGAACATTTTTTCCTTGAACATTACAGGCAGTTTTAATTTCAGTAAATTTGATTTGGGCGAGAAAAAATTATAGGCTAGTTGATGTGTAACTATGAATGGCCGTGTGTACGGATGCCTTTATTGTTTTGTTTCGTGTTGTTGCCACCAAAAAATTAGAAACACCTTCCCTTCCCTTCCCTTCCCTTGCGATTATCATGTGACCTGGTTCCTTTACCTCGAATGCCTGGCTAACATGTCCTACAAACATGTGCTAAAAATGTGCTAGCTGCACACTTCATCAACTGATATAGATGATCTAACAACAGATAATGCAGTAGGGAAGTATGCTTCCGCCACGGGCGTTGCCATGGTCGCTGTCTTATGCAAATAGTTAGCAAAGCTGTAGACCACATACAGGCTGAGTCAAAAGTATCTACCCAGTGGATTTTTCAGCCGCATGATTTGATTTAGCCACCAAACCATCAATCATTGGTCACCGAGGAAGGGGCTACACATTACGACCATTAAGAGGTGCCCCAACCCTGTCCCCCCCCCCCCTTAAATTATTCACTTCCGGTTCCTTTAGGAATAGGGCATTGGTCCCAATTTGAGATATGTGCGGGCAGTCAATTCATGGTGAATGCAGAAAACAGCATGTAAATCGATCAACAATAGCACGAGCTATGACCAAAACACATTACTGCAAATGTAGGCTTCCGTGCGTAAAATAATATTCTGAGCAGTTGTGTGGATTGGTTGATTGCGTGTAATAATAATAGGAATCGTAAACATATGCAGTACCTTCCTAAAGCACCGAACAGAGCGAACAGAACGCACCACTGTTACAGACAGTTTGGCTCCAAACTTGACGTCGCGCGTGCGCAGTGATGTTACGTCAGCCGTTCAGTACCTTCCTAAACTACAATACAGCTCAACGAGCTCAGCAGCTTATTGATACGTCATACCTTCACCGCGACCAGACCTAGCTAATGGATTTAACCAGGATTGGCTAATAGATGTGACCAGGCAAAAGCAATGCCAAATTGCGAACCATCTGAGGGAGGTGGTCTGCTGGGATGGAGGTTTGAGCATGCGCGAGCTAACAGTTTTGACGAAACGGATTCGTCGCTGACGATGTTGACGTCAATCAAGCCGCATCAACACGGATATTAGCAGGGAATGTGCCAAACTGTCACCAATAGTGGTGCGTTTGGTTCGCTCTGTTAGGTTGTTTAGGAAGGTACCGAAAGATGTTGATGAAGTGTGCAGCTAGCACATTTTTAGCACATGTTTGTAGGACATGTTAGCCAGGCATTCGAGGTAAAGGAACCAGAAGTCGAATATTTATTTAAGAGAGGCAGTAGGATGGGAGGCAACCCGGCTTGATCTCAATGCCTATTCCACTAAATGCCCACAGAAAGGACGTCTTTCTTACTCGCTGATCTCGGGAAGGTGGGGTGGGGGGGGGGGGGGCAGTCACTAGTTGACGTATGGTTCTATAGAAGGCTGCACATTTGTTGAAATATTTGTTTGAACCTCGACAAACGGTTCAAGGTCGAACACCAATGTTACATGCGCTACAAACACCTGCACAAACATGTGCTTGCCTAAGCCTTCTCAATTTTGTTATGTTTTCTATTCCCTACTGCATTTTATTAAAAGCAATCAACCAATTCACACAACAGCTCGGGGTAAAAACTCCCCATGCGGTTTGCAAATCATTGGAATCAGGGATGTTGAGTCCAGTAACGAAGAAAACCTCAACAGTAAGTGTGGGAACGAGTCCATTATGGAGAAAAAGTGTCCTCAACAACGTTGATTTGTGATACTGGCTAGCTAGTTAGCGCGGCTCCTATGTTAAGTGTATTGTTCCTAAGTGCTCCTATATTAAGTGCTTTGTTCCTTGTTAAGTTCTTTGCTCCTATGTTAATGGCCTTTTTAGTGTTAGGGTGGTCCGAGCTGGGAATGCCCTTCCAGAGGTGGCTGTACAGGCGCGCTCAGTCGACCGTTTTAGATCTTTATTGGGTGGCACTAGTCTCCGTAAATTTCTGAAGAGGCCTGATTTTGTTTTTAAACCTTGATTCACGTTTTAAATTGTACATACAATCCTTACACGATTTACTTGGACTAGTGTAAGTGGCTTCTAAACCCTTCTAGCTCCCAACCACTCTTGTGGTTAAATTTTATTATATTAATTCTCATAAGGTATAAAGACACGTCTACAGCTCGTTAGGGAAAGTTGGCCTAAATCTAATAGCCTAGATCTAATGGCCTAAATCAGGTTAAGAGTATTATGGGGAAGTGCCCTCTAAAATGGGGGTTGCAGCTAGAAGCACGTGACCCTGAAGTGGTGCGCAAGTGCAAAATTGCTGTAACCATTGTTTGTATTGTCATTGTATTGTCATCCAACGGTAGATTATTACATGCTTTACAAGTGTTATACGCGAATCGTATAGTAGTTAATTGTCGGAATACATTCAAGTGTTGTTGCAAATTGGCTCATGGTTTGTAGTTTTGTCGTGGGCATGTGGCTCATTAAACTCATTAATAGCTCACAGCTCATTAAGAGACGGAGTGCCTATTATTGCAAAGTTTTGATTTAGTTTTTTTACGGAACGAATCCAAACTGAATTATGCTATTTGCCCCACGATGATGAAAGGACAATTTTTCTGGAGACAAAGAAGAGTCGGAAACCAAATGCAGATCGTGAATGAGCGCAGGGTCAGTTTTATTGCTAGGGTTTGCTTTTAGTTTTTTTTTTTACGGAGCACGAATCCAAACGGGATTAGCTGCCCATCGACAATGAGGGGGACAATTTTGCTAGAAACAAAGAATAATAGGAAACAAAATGCAGATCGTTGAGTAAAGGGTCCAATCAAAGAAATAACTTAATGTTCAAACGCACAAACTCGCGTGTCTGCTAATTTTCGACAACTTTCGTCAGGCATTCCTAATTTTGTTTTAAACTCTGGCTACATCTTTCAACTTCGTCTGCTTTCGAGTCTAAATATAAATGCCTTCATATTTAGACTCGAAAGGAGATGAAGTTGAAAGATGTAGCCAGAGTCCAAAACAAACCTTGGAGAACCTGAAGAAGTCAACAGAGTAGTTGTTGAAAATTAGCAGACACATGAGTGCCTCCCGTTATTGAAAGTGAGCTTTTTTTGTGTCTCTGAACATTAATACGAGTGATTTTCAAAGTATAACAGCCAAAGAAGTAAGTCTTGGTTATACTCCAAATTTGCTGGTTAATATAGACACATGCTAGTGTGTCTCCACCAAGGAGATAAGATTGCCTATTAATTGTTATTGTTAGTTATTGTTGAATTTTATGTTTTTTTGTTGTTGCTGAAATTGAAATATGAATATTTACACACATACTCACCCTCCCCCCCCCCAAAAAAAATGACAGTGAGATGAAAATAAGAAGGTGTGGCATTTAGTACGTTCACAATCCTTTGAAAGTTGTGATATCTACTCAAAACCAAACTGATATAACAGAAGCCGCCAAGTTTCCAAAAAGGTTCGGCATTGAAAGCAATAATATTATTCAACCAGAGAAAGGCCACCATGGTTATTCCTGTTGTTAGCCGAGTTGATCATACTGAATAACTTTGGAATTAATGAAAACTTGAAGATTGCTACCGCGAGTAGCAATATTCTAGTTTTCATATAACTTTCGAACTATGCAAAAATGAAAAGAATTGGAGACTTATCATGCAAGGAACAGGTATCACATAAGAGACAAACCAACTTAAAACAGCTTAATAACACTAATATCCCGAAGTAATGTGTCCATTAATCAGTTTCTCACTTTTGAGATGCGTTAGACGTACTTCTTAATTTGAACGTTTCCTCCACCTAATCTGAAGAGGAATTCTAATTTCACTCTCCAACACTCTTCAAGGAATTTGCAAATTTAACTGTTTAAGCTCAAATTTTTTTTTTTCCATCTTTTAGAAATTTTACAGTAAGGCAGACATTTTTCCAATTTTTTGAAAAATTTTCCGAAATTGTTGGGAGAGTTCGGGGGGTAAAAACTCGGCCACGGGCGGAAGGGCGGGGCTTACCAATACTGATATTGATATCGGAGGGGGCTGGGGGAGGGCAGGCAACAAAACGAAAAACTAACGCCAAATGTCCCCAAATAAGGGACCACACGCCACCCATCCACCCCACGACCCTCCTCCCACCACCAGGTTACCCACCCACCGGGGACCATCTCCCTACCCACTCTATGAGTAACATATCTATGAACTACCAGAGATCCCTCCCACCATACAACCCCCACACCACCCATGGGGGTCTACTACCCAGTCCTTGCCCGTAATGGACTACATACGCCATAAAATAGGGCGACTTCTGCAGTGAGGAAAGCATCAAATTTTGCACAGAAGCTAATTAAGGTTTACTGATCAAATCTGGATATAGGGCCAACCGAAATTTGCCAACAGGAAGTGGTAACCAAAAGGTCATTGCAACGCTTCTTTATGAGTGGGACATTCCCGAAATGAGCACCGGAAATCAAACAATTTTCGGAAATTCGAAAATTTTTTTTTAAATGTTGCTTAACGTTGCTGACGTTTTTTATACATATGCGATTTGAAAGTATGGAAACTGTTCACGCAAGATTAGGCCTATTTCTACTCACTAAATAATTCAAAACATGTTTCTAATACAATTGAAAATGTTTAAGAACTATTGACCTTATATACAGGGTGTTCGGAAATTGGTGTCAAATATTTTGAGGGTCCGCTGTGTGATCAAAGATAAGAAGAAAAAGTCCTATAAACATGGCACCAGTCTTTAGTTACAGCCCCCCCCCCAGGTTTGGGGTAAACAGTTCTTAAATACCTCGTAATGATTCACCGTTTCCATTCCAAACTCAGGATATGTGCTATATCATACCTGGTATTTCAGTACTTCATAATACAGTATTGGGTCGCACAACTTATCAGAGGGAGAGGTAATTTTCTTATGGGGGAGGGGGGGGGTCAAACGTGAGGGAAGAGAGGAGTAACTGCTTTGGTCTTGTACTTTAATGAAACAAATTGTAGAAAAAACACATCGTGTGATTGAAAACAATCGAAAGTACA
>JAHWFP010038399.1:13073-26075 GCA_023313725.1 Lithobius niger
GTGCCCCCCCCCCCCTCCAAAAAAAAAAAACAACTACTGTACGTACAGCTCTGTGGAGAGCACCAAACATTATCAATCGGGTATCCTCGCCATTAAAAGTGAGGGATTTAATGTGTTTGTTTTCTACTCTTCAAGCAAAGAAGCTAAAAACGTAAAAGTGGGGGAATCCTTAGAATTCGGATGATCAATTGTTTCATTGGCCGAAGCGGCGAGAACAACATTACTGTACTCAACCCACACATTTGAATTTGGTTGCTTATTTGTTTGTTTGTTTGTTGCCTTTGTCTAACGCTCCAGCTTCCACAAAAATCATCGCATAAACTTTGTTTTGATTTGGAGGTAAATCTCCACCTCAGATTCTTTGTAGTTTTAAGTGTTAAAGACAAAAATCCTTGAAAACCCAACTTCTAAAAAACAATAACTTAGAAGTCTTAAAAGTTACATTACAGCGGGCAAGCTCTGCCATTCATTAGTTGCTATCCCCCTGTTACGATCTCCCTTCCAGAATGTAATAACATTTATTGACAAAAACAACAACGTTTGTGATGCGAAAAGTACTGTAATCACAAATTCAAATTGAACATTCGCATATCTGTACAAGGTGACCTTGAACACCATTTGGAGAATCCACATTTCGGGGTTGACAGACGACTTCTTGTTAATACAGGGGTTTGTTAAATCACTTGATGACTTAAATCTAAAGGTGACATTGTGATCCTTTGTTCACGTTTACTGTTCGGTAGTTCTCTTCCCTAAGTATGGAGTATCCAGACATCGAACTGGCAGACATGCACTACATGTATGGTCTTACAGATTGAAATGCATTGGAAGCACAACGTCTCTACGCTCAAAGGTATCCAGACAGGAATTTGCCATGTGCTAGAACGTTCAGTCGTATCCACCAGCGCTTACGGGAAACAGGCTCATTTGGGAGACGGACATCGGATGCTGGAAGACCCAGAACTGTGCGAACTGTTGGCTTGGAAGACAGAGTTCTCCAGCACATAGCAGAAAATCCATCGGATAGCACACGACGCATTGCACGCAGAGAGGGTGTCAGTAATTCGACGATTTGGGACATTTTGGATCATAACCTGCTATACCCCTACCATTTGCAACGTGTCCAAGGTCTTGGCGAGGCCGACCTTCCACAACGACGAGCGTTCTGTGTGCGACTGAATCATGAATGTGGAGCAGACGCTCATTTCCTGCCGTCTATCCTGTTTACAGATGAGGCTGGCTTCACACGTGATGGCATATTCAACTATCACAACAACCATCTTTGGAACCATGCAAATCCGCACGAGGTACAACAATCTAGACATCAACAACAATTTAGTGTCTAAACGTTTGGGCTGGAATTGTTGGTGATCATTTGGTAGGGCCTTTTTTCCTACCTCGACGCCTAAATGGAGAAACCTACCTCCATTTCCTCCAGTATGACTTGCCCCAACTACTGGAAGACGTTCCCCTGGCAGTCAGGACACGAATGTGGCTTATGCACGATGGTGCACCTGCTCACTTCAGCCTTTTGGCCCGACATTACCTTGATGGAAGCTTTCCTGACAGATGGATTGGACGTGCAGGCCCAATAGCATGGCCTGCTAGATCTCCGGACTTAAACCCGTTAGACTTTTATCTTTGGGGACACTTAAAGTCACTCGTGTACAGTACACCAATTCCCAATGCTGATGTACTTCGCCAAAGGATTGTGGATGGATGCAACCAGATTCGCACAACCCCTGGAATCTTTGAACGGGTTCGTCGGTCCATGGCGCAGCGGCTTCGGAACTGCATCGAGGCAGAGGGGGGTCATTTTTAGCACCTACTATGATAAAACGCTTACGTTTAGTTTGTTTTCCGTCGTATTTATCTTTTTGAGTTGCTTGTCACAGAATGTTCTGGAGAGGAGGTCTTTTGCGGATGCGTATTGCAGTTAATTGCAGCAGAGCCGCAAATGCAATGATACTCAGTAAAACTTTGAGTAGCCATCTTCTGTTTACTTAATGATGTTTCATTTCTCGATTGTTTTCAATCACACAGTAATGTGATACGATGTGTTTTTTCTGGTATGTACAATTTGTTTCATTAAAGTACAAGACCAAAGCAGTTACTCCTCTCTTCCCCCACTCTAAAGACTGGTGCATTTCCGGACCCATGTTTATAGGACTTTTTCTTCTTATCTTTGATCACACAGCGGACCCTCAAAATATTTGACACCAATTTCCGAACACCCTGTAGTTTAGGAACAAATTAATGACTTTAACCAGAATATGCTTTAGAAATACTGTTGGAGTGCTCATTCGAGCTTAGGGTTTCCGCAAATCGTTGCGGTGAGAAACATTAGGGGAATTACATTTATGGTAGGCCTACATGAAATGTGAATTTTTTAAGAAACATACACAAATCCCTGTTAATGCTTGTTACACATGAATTCACAGCCTATCATTCACTACCATTACTATTAACTTCGCTGAAACTAAGAACTGCACGCAAGCTTCGTTAAGTTCATGGAATGGTTTAAAGCTTCACTGTACTGAGGAAATGAAGGACGGCTTCAGATTACATTATGAAGAACCGAAATTTCCTTGTAACAGTAGCTCTTTAAACAGTAATTACTGCAAACACGAAGCTCGGGAGCGAGATACATTTTTTAAAAAGCCTTTAAGTGCGCACAAGTCAAACAAAACAACGTTTCTCTTAGAAATTTTACCTATTCCGTCATCAGGTTTTAGCTAAAATTAAAACATAGCAAAAACTGCCGTATCACCCACAGCATCAATGGTGGTTAAAAAGCAATATATACACAATTAAAAAAGAAACCCCACACATATTTCCTTTTAAAAAAGGCGAATACGGGAGGCGAAGGAGTGAGCCCTGTTCTTCCTTTTGGAAACCCAAGCAAGAAAGACACGGGCCATGCAAATTTCAGTACCACGTAATCCTCGCGTCAAGTCTACTTTACCGGGGGTTGCTGGTGCAAATATTTCTCACATCGCTTTTTTTGGTAACCTAAGTTTTAGTGTTTCAATTACAGGAAAGTATTCTTTAATATATTTATTATTAGGAACTATATAGGTGGTTATATAACGATAAAAGAATTCGAAACTATTCGTGCACTTCCAAATAAAAAATCAATAAGCATTTGCAAGGCAGACAAATGTAACGCTATTGTAATGCGTAACAGCTTAAATCCAAAATATTACAGGAACTAAAAAATGATCAAAATTACAAAGAAGTCGCATACAACCTAATGAGTACATGTAAAATAAAAAAGTTCTTTAAGGAACTAGTCGATTAAAAAAATGCATAAACCTGAAATTGCGGAAAAGTACAAATAAGCCGAACTTTGCTCCCCTAGTACTTTTCTTCAGGTCAAAACGCACAAGTCGGGTTTTCCTCTGAGAATTATTACAAGTGGGAAGCAGGCGCCCAACCTTGCATTTGCTAGGATTTAGGCCCCTATTCTAATAAATTTTTCAGAAGGGCAACACATCACCCCAAATCAAGGGCGGATACAGAACGAATCCTTGGAGGGGGCCACAGGATGGTTTTTCTCCTTTTTCGTTCATTTTTGTCGTAATTTAGTACTTTTCCCCCAACAATTTCGGCAGTTTTTCCGAGTTTATTTGTCTTGGAGAGGGCCGCAGCCCCGTCGGCCCCTCCCTTGGATCCGCCCTTGCCCCAAATGCGCTCAAGGTTGTAATGAGCTTGACGGTGTTGAAATTGCTAATGGATATGAATTTGTTTGTTTCGACGTTGAAAAAATGTTTCCATCATTGATGTTGTTAATAAAATTCGCTGAAAAATGGAGTGGGACGAAACCATTCTAGTTCAGGCCATTAGGATCATTTTTGAAACTTCCTACTTCGCACCTGATAATAGATTCTTCGAGCAAATTAATGGTGTCACCATGGGAAGCCCACTCTCCACATACTTTTGTGATATTGTTCTGAATTTCATTGAGAATTTTCGTTTTCTTTCCGCTAAACAAGGACTATAGTCAACTTACACTGAGAATTTTCCTTTTCTTTTCACTAAATGCGGACCATGGTCGGGTTACACTGGGAAGACCCGGCTCATTGAAACCGAAACCGACAGCGGACATCCTCTTTCAGTAATACTGATCAAAGCTTTTCGCAATGAGCGTTGACAAACAAACCACAGAGTATATCTCACTTAGAGGATGCTGCTTTGTTTTATGCCCGTATTAGGGAAATGACGTCAGCTTCGTTAAGCGTCGGGTTTTTACGGAAACACCAGAATGCTACTTCTTAGTTAAGATTCGTTTAATTTGGCGTATCAACAACATAAAAATGACGTTAGGCCTGATACGAAATGCGAATGCCGAAGCGAACGAAATTACAGGTTGGGTAATGAAATGCAATGGTAGAATGACGTCAGCTTCGTTAATCGTCGGTTTTTTCCGGACACACGAAGCTGCTTATACGTTTGATTTGGCGTATCAACAACATAAAAGTGATGTTAGGCCTAATACGAAATGCCAATGCCGTAGCGAACGAAATTACAGGTTGGTTGACGAAATGCGATGGTGGATGGTATCGCTACGCCAAATACGTGTTAAACATCGTCAACCAAACATAAAAGGTAAACATTATACACAAAACTAAACACCGTAAATCAAAATTACTTCGTATACTAAAGTCGAGATCGTAAATCGAAACCGAATCCTTAACACGAAATTCCCTCAGAAAATCATTTAGGGAAAAGAAACAAAAATTCTCAACCGAATTCCACTCGTGCTTGTATTAAATGTATAATTTGGGTGTTTTAGCACTCAACTTCTTTCCAACAAATTAAGAGTGGAAAGGAAGACTGGAAAACGGAAAATTAACACTGGAAATGAGTTTCGTGCTAAAACACCCAAATTTTCGATTTAATACAAGCACTTGTGGTATTATAACTGAGAATTTTCGTTTTCTTTTCACTAAATGAGGACCATGGTCGGATTACACTGGGAAGACCCCGGATCATTGAAACCGAAACCGACAGCGTACCTCCTCCTTCAGTAATTATACAGATCGAAGCTTTTCTCAATGAGCACTGACAAACAAATCACAGATCTATATATCTCACTTAGAGGACGCTGCTTTATTTTATGCCCTTATTAGGGAAATGACGTCAGCTTTGTTAATCGTCGGGTTTTTACGGAAACACCACAAAGCTCTTCTCGGTTAAGATTCGTTTAATTTGGTGTATCAAGAACATAAAAAAATGACGTTGGGCCTAATACGATTCGCCAATGCCGAAGCAAACGAAATTACAGGTTGGTTAATGAAATGTGATGGTGGATTGATGTTAGCTTCGTTAATCGTCGGTTTTTTCGAAAACACGAAGCTGCTATACGTTTCATTTGGCGTATCAACAACATAAAAGTTAGGCCTAATACGAAATGCCAATGCTGTAGCGAACGAAATTACAAGTTGGTTGATGAAATGCGATAGTGGATAGTATCGCTACGCCAAATAAGAGTTAAACATCGTCAACCAAACATAAAAGGTAAGCATTATACACAAAACTAAACACCGTAAATCAAAATTCCTTCTATATTGAAATAGAGATCGTAAATCGAAACCGAATCACTAACACGATATTCCTTCAGAAAATCGTTTAGGGAAAAGAAAACAAAAATTCTCAACCGAATGCTACTCGTGCTTGTATTAAATGTATAATTTGGGTGTTTTAGCACTCAACTCCTTTCCAACAAATTTCCCTCTACCTTCGGTCTTGGGAAATTAAAACTGAAAAGGAGTTTCGTGCTAAAACACCCAAATTGTCGTTTAATACAAGCACTCGTGGTATTATAACTGAAAAGATCTCGGCTAATCGAAAGCGAAACCGAATTAGGCCTACACTGATAACACCACAGCGTACCTTCTGCTTTAGTAATTATACAGATCGAAGCTTTTTTCAATAGGCGCTGACAAACAAACCACAGATCTACACAGTATATCTCACTTAGAGGATGCTGTTTGTTTTATGCCCGTATTAGGGAAATGACGTCAGCTTCGTTAATCGTCTGGTTTTTACGGAAGCACGAAGCTGGTTCTCGGCAGGATTTGGGAATAGTTATGCCCGTATTAAGTCAATGACATTACTTTCGTGAATCTTTGGTTTTTTACGGAAACATGTGGATGCTTCTCGGTTTTTTACATTTAATTTAGCGTATTAGCAACATAAAAATGAGGTTAGGCCTAATACGAAATGCCAAGAAGCACCCTATAAATTTTTGGAAATGCCAATGCCGATGCAAACGAAATTACACGTTGCTTGATGAAATGCGATGGTGGATAGTATCGTTACGCCAAATAAGAGTTAAACATCATAAACCAAACATAAAAAGTAAACATTCTACATAAAACTAAATGTCATAAATCAAAATGGCACCCTCTAACAGAACTAATAGGGACGAATCTAACATGTTTCAATAGGGACTTTTTAGAGTTACAAATTCTCCTCCCAAACCCTATAAATTCTTGGAAATGCCAATGCCGACACGAACGAAATTACAGGTTGCTTGATGAAATGCGATGGTGGATAGTATCGTTACGCCAAATAAGAGTTAAACATCGTAAACCAAACGTAAAAGGTAAACATTCTACATAAAACTAAAAAGCATAAATCAAAATTACTTCGAAAAACGAAAATGAAATTCCTTCAGAGAATCGTTTTGTGGAAAGAAAACAAAAATTCTCTAACAGAATTCCACTCGTGCTTCTATGAAGTTTTAGCACTCAACTACTATCCAACAAATTTCCTTCGACCTTCGGTCTCGGGAAATTAAATCTGGAAAGGAGTTACGTGCTAAACACACAAATTATCGATTTTATCATAGGAGTTGAGTTGTGTTGGGGTGGATAAGCAACTCCCAGCTCACTGCATAGCCGAAGTGCGTAGTCTTCGATGGCAAGCGTGACTCATGAATGTACCCAGAATACAAAGCGCGTCTGCTACTTCCGCATAACCAAGCCGCCATGAGGTATCGCAGTTGATCCGCTCGTAGACGAATGGAATACGGGGTGGAATTTTCTGTGAAATACGCCCTGTACTACGTTGTTTATGATGTACCAAACGTAGGTAAGATAAGAGATTGTTATATTGCCAGGCGTAGGTGCCATTGTGTTTTGTAACAAAGTTTGACAGTCGAACGAAACCTTAACGCCGATTGTTGGGGAAGTAAATATCGTATTTTTGTAACACGAGATGGGGTGCTTATGAATGCATGATATTTGTAAGAAAACCGATGTAGAATGAGTCACCTTCTTGTGTCAACAGTAAGTTTAACCAAGTTAAAATGTCGTAGCAGCAGAAAAATTGAAAAAAATACTAAATCGAATTTAGTACTGTTATACCAGTTTAGTACCGCGTTATACTAGGCGTCGTCTGCTTTCTCCGCCATGTTGAAAGATGGTTTAGAGGGATTAAGCCTAGTGCGTTGGGTGTAAATTTCCGATCACGCGGCCGCGTCCTTTGTTGCCACGCTCTTAAACTTCCGGTTTAGTCAAGTTGCTTATCCATCCAAACACAAGTCAACTCCTATGATTTCATAGAAGCACGTGTGGTATTATAGCCGACAATAGACTTTTAAAGCGATTTCCAGAGATACGATGCTACAAATGCTACATTGATGACAGCCTCTCATATTTGCCTTCCAGATTAAAATCTGAGGCCCTTAAGTTACTTAATGGAGCCGCCCCCTCGCTCACATACACGATGGAAACTACAAAAAAACAAAGGATCCGATTTCTTGTTATCACTGTAATTGTAAATCCTCAAAATGGAATCTAATTCACACACTATCGAAAACCCATGCAACCCTCAAGGACCTTACTACACCTCGTTTGTAAAAGCAATGTTGTCATCAAGGAACTGAGTTAAACGCATCCTATCGCACAGTAGCAATTATGCTCTGCTTGAAGCAGAATCCAAATACACCATGCAGAAGTATCTGGAGAACGGGTTCCCCCTTAATTATGGTCACAAGCTCATCACCAGAGCGATCTGTCCAAAAAAAAAAGTGCCTCCTTCCCCACCCAAAACTTTCATTTGATGCCTTACATACAGTTCATCTCAGATAAGCTTATGAAAAACTTTTATCACACGACATCCGACTGGTTTCCGAAAATCACCCTAACTTAAAGCAGCTCACTCAGAGCAATCAAAACAAGAATAGAGCAGACGACGCATTATGCACCAGAAATACACTTTATCAGATCCCATATGGAGCGATTACACGCCCAGCCACTTATGTCGGACAGAGACTCCAAAAACTCGGAGACAGGATCACGAACCACAGATCTAATTTTAAGTTTCGCGTCAAGTCAAACTCTTTAGTTCAGCAATGTTTTGGACAAGAACGTTAACCAATAAGCTAGCTATACAGGGCACGCCCCCGCACTTGATAAAAGTCCAAATTTTGTTTACTGAAAAAAAAAACAACCAGGACCAGAATCAATCTCGAATCCTTAGTTATCTTTTAACACACCAGCCATCAATGCATCACCACCTAGTTCCCGATAATAAATATATTAAAGAATACTTTCCTGTATTGAAACACTAAAACTTAAGTTTGCTAGAAAAGAAGTACAAAAATCCGCAACAGTAACCCCCGGTAAAGTAAACTTAACGTGAAAACCACGTGGTACTGAAATTTGCATAACCCGTGTCTTTCTAGCTTGGGTTTCCAAGAGAAGGACAAGGCTCACTGCTTCGCCTCCCGAATTCGCCTTTTTTGAAAGGGAATATGTGTGGGGTGTCTTTTTAATTGTATATTATATTTCTTTTAAACCCCCATTGATGCCGGGTTTCACGGCAATTTTTGTTATGTTTTAATTTTAGCTAAAACCTGATGACGGAATAGGTAAAAATTTGAAACGTTGCTTTGTTTGACTTATGCACTTAAAAGGCTTTTTTTTAAATTTATATTTATTAAACAGTAGTCTGGAAGGAAATGTTTCAAAATTTCGTTAAAGATAGTAACAAATTTACTTTCAACAGGTAACATACCAAGAAACAAAAAATAATTTTAACAACAAATGCAGCAAGTTGTTAAAACTTTGCGGTTTATGCAGAAACAAAATGTTAAGCTACTAGCAACTAAAGGACTGTTCTGGCTTGGCGTAAATACCTTACTTCGTTAGGGGAGGTGCCTGTTTGTGACGTTATCGACATCTATGGTATCACGTGGCCTAGCGAGTACAAGCAGGAATATCAGCACGGCTACAACAATGTAACAGTGGGAAACTCGTTCGAAAGAAGTTTTTTGTCCTCCTATAAATGGTGGCTTCGAAGCCGATCACGTGATATATGCAGCAAAGCAAAAGCTCTCGACAGCTTCCCCTTTTAAGAGTAGTTTTACTGTAATAGTAGGAGTTACTATCCGATTGGCCAATTCGCCTATGACGTAATCATCAGCAGAAAGCAACATTAAACTCTATTCACCACTGAAAACTCAAACCAACAAAGGACATTATCAGACTTACATACTGAAGTTACACAGCTGTAAGAGAGCCAAAATCCTGTATTATAGCAGCCTACTGCTGAATAAGATCAGTATCCTACTTTGTAGATGGCTAATGGCATAAAAAGACACCTAAAGAGGAGCTGTATCCTGTATTGTAGCTGCTTAACGGCTGAAGAAGACCCGGATCCTGTATTGTAGCTAACTACACAGCTGAAGGTGGGCCCAGATTCTGTATTGTAGCTACCTATTTGATGGAGAACTGGATCCTGCATTATAACTGCATAATGGCTGAAGAAGATACGGTAGCTGCCTAATGGCTGAAAAAGATACAGTAGCTGCTTAATGGCTGAAGAAGATATGGTAGCTGCCTAATGGCTGAAGAAGATACGGTAGCTGCCTAAAGGCTGAAGAAGACCCGTATCCTGTATTGTAGCTGCCTAATGACCAAAAAAACTGTTGTCCTGCATTGTATAGCTACCTAATGGTTAAAAATGATCCAGATCCTGCAGTGTGGCTAGCTATACGGCTGAGGGCCCCAAATCCTGTATTGTAGCTGCCTAATGGCTGAAGAAGACCCAGATCCTGCAGGATAGAGTCACACCTGCACTAAGGATCAGAATCTTTTAAACTGTCTTTAGACTAGCTAGAAGGAAGAGCCATATTATACGTGCAAGTGTAACAAAATAATTTGGTTCTGAATCCTGTCTCTGTAGTCCGATTCTTCACTAAGACAGAAGAAGAGTCAGATTCTTTCTCTGTTGTGTCGAAGTATCGAGAAAGAACCAGGTCTGCGTGTGTGCGTTTTAAGGAGAAGTCAGATCCTCTCTGTTATGGTCATTGCAGAGAAACACTATATGTTTTGCGCATGTCTTTAAATGTTTAGAAGGCGTGAGACCTTCTCACTTTTCATTTATTAATATGCACTTCCTGATAAAACGGATCTTTGCAATATCTGAAATATGAGGGATCCGACTACTCTTGTGTCTAAAGCCTTTACTTCTCCCATATCTAACTGCTAGAAGGCAGGCAAGAAGTATGTGGGGAAACATGTATCAGCATAGAGGTCTAAAAATAGGAGTAGTTAGCTCCTTTGGGTGTAGAGGCACTTAGGGCTGAAGTGGTGATAAGCTCCTTTGGGTGAGGAGGTACTTAGGGCTAAAGTGGTGACAAAATACCTTTTCTGCGCATCATTCCATAAACTTACAAAGAGCAAGATTTTCTGTTAATGTTGGTGATTCTTCGTTGTTTCCAAAATGTCGAAACAAGATTGAACCCATTTCTGTAGCTTGCTAAAAGATAAAAACATGCTTTCGGTGAAACTGCGCGAGTTGAGGAGAGGGAAAATCTTGTCTGAAGACTTGACCTTGAAGCTAAAGAGACACCAGATCATCTGTGCAGACTCAGATAAAGTAAAGCTGTCTGACAAACCATATAAAGCTATCTGACACAAAGTGGGAGTTGTACTCTATCTGTACCAATGTCGGAAGACAGAGAAGTTATTGTCTAGTTACGTATACATGTAAGCTGCATACCTACCTAAGAATTAAAGGATTCGTTGGCTCTTACATAGTTGTTTGAAACCAAGAGGCCGTGCCATGTCATTCCACCTATCTGAAGCAACCTGAAGTTGGAATATCTTCAGCCTACTGATGTCCTGAATATTGTCGTGCTCCAAGACCCTGTCTGCCAATAAATATTTGGTGATTGTGGAAAATGTAGGTTGGTTTGACTTAGCACCAATCAAGCTTAATAAGGGTAGAAAATCGTTGTCCCATCTGTGTTGCTGTAAGTTATAAGGAGGTAGCCATCTGGATGAAGCTGCCTGGAGGCTGACGAAGCTCATGAAGAGATAAACTTTGTCTGTATAGTTTCTGGAAAGTAGAGGAAAGACAAACCAGGTGCAATGCAAAAGTCCAGTGTCGGAAAGCAGAGAAAGAAAGTTTGTTCGGAACATTCACTGAAGAGTGCATCAGTTACGAAAGCATAGAAAAACAATTCGTTTGAATCATTCGCTTAAGAGTAGATAGATACTCCTATCAAATCAGCCATAAAGTGGAATAAGACGAGTCAAACTGACCTTCTGGAGCTCTGAATTTCCAGGGAGCCACATATATCCACTCAACACTGTGAAGGGTGAGGGTATCTCATATCCTGCTGGCCAGAACATGTCTGGATATACACTGAAAGCTATCTGAAAGCTAAACTTAATACAGATTAGTACACCACACAGGCAAAAGCAGAACTAGTTCTTTTCTTCTTTCTCTGAAGGTTGGGGAGCCAACCCATGTCACGTCAGGCCAGAAAACTCAGAATGGCCTACTTTTACGTCTTGATCTTGCTTGATCTTGATAGTACAGACTGATAGTAATGCGTTGAGCTTCGAGAGTGTGAATTAATGCTTGCAGTTGTTGGGTAAATATGTATTTTGTCAATAAGGACAATAAAACTGTTTGCTACAAATAAAAACCACGTTATGGCGAATTGTGTACTACCATGTTGTTAATATTTCTACTGTCATTGAACTGTTATTGTGCCATTTCTGATTAACAGAAATTATTTTTTATGTGTTACCATGCTTTAACTACGAGAAACAGAGGTATGTCAAAATACTTATGATCGACAATTCTACATCAATACAAAAGAGCAGTTATAGCTCAGTTCATAATTATAATAAAACATATTTAAAAGCCTTACTGAAAAAAGGACATCTACACCTTCCGGATAAACTTCTCTACATCCAGTTCTAGGAATTAGTTAGTAATGGCACATTAGCAGTTCAACTTCTAAAGTAGAAGAAACCCATTACGATAGAAATGGGTGGCCATTATTAAAAAACTAAGCTATTTCTGACCAAACCATCGAACCAAACGAATTTGGTATAGAGACAAAAAAGGCTAGAAATTTTATTTCCTTTCATGCTGAGAAATGATTTTTTAAATAAAAGTAACGGTTTAGCAGAAAATAACAAAAATGTGAATTTTCGTCCAAAATTTGACCTTTTGAGCTTTGTTTGAGCCCTTAAGCTACCATTCATTCATGGCTGTCATGCCCAGACATATGAAGAATAGTATTAAGGCATGAAATACCACATTTTAAACATTTTATCCCATTGACGCTGGTCAGATATTTGTTGGTTTGGCTCATGGTTAAAAACAGGCACTTCCGGTATCTACTTGCTCAGCCCTATATCCAGATTTCATCAGTGTACCTTAAGTAGAATCGGTGGCAAGTTTGGTGCTTTCATCACTAAAATGGAGAAGTATAGGCTTATCGACTCCTACTACCACCACTACCAATGCAGCACCCGTCCTGTGGTGCTGCCATTATCAAGATCAGTGGTAGCTACAATACCGATCAAGTTTTGGACTTACTACAATCAACTGCAAGACCAACTGCAAGACCAACTCATTATTGCCAACAATTCGGCCATGTTAAAACCATTTTGTGAAACAACTTCAATGTAACAACAGTCCCTTCGCACAATTTGTAACCCACACCATTGTATCAGGGCGTGGAGG
>JAHWFP010038400.1:0-96228 GCA_023313725.1 Lithobius niger
CCTTGGAACAGGATGGTGTGGAAGCTGACTTTTGAGGCAAGACTCCAGATGGACATTCCGGATCGTAGAAGGGCCTGTCGAAGGTTGAGAACGGGAACGGTAAATGCAAGCAGCCCGGAGGAAGGAAAGCTGGGGAGGATGCGGTGTCTGTACCGAGAAGGACGGTAACGACAGGCGATGGCAAAATGGGAAGCGGGAACGCATACGTTGTGGAGGCGGAGTCGGAAGAGATGACTGGGACGGAGGGTATTGTTGTCGAGAACACGGCTAGTGAGATTTAATTGTTACCAGTTTATGGTTAAGATTTTGACTTGAACAAAAGCTATGTACTTACCTGTAATGTAGTAATTGGTTGAGTGTGCGTCAGCATGAGAGGATCCTCGTATGGATCACCAGGCCCTACGGTATGCCTTCGTATTGCCAGGTAGCGCATCACTGAGTGATGGGCAGGTTCTTCATTATCGGACTCCGAATATACTTCGACGTCACTAATCTGTATTGGAAACAGAAACAGGCATTGGGAATTACATCAAAATGTACTACACAAATTGAAAAGCAGGACTTTTATTTTAAAGGTTTTTAAAGGAGAGCAACCCAAACATGCAAAGCACAAAGTAGGGCCTCTTTATTATTATTATTACAAAGAATGGTTATGAATTCAATTAAAATATTCTTCAAAATACTTACAGACTCAAAACCTTGTAGATCCCTGGGTAATTGAAATGTTGGTACAGTGAGCAGGGGACCTGTGCTTGGAGGCTGCTGCTCTTCAGGAGTAACAGACTCAGCAGGCGGACTCCTTTCAACTGCAAATTAAACATTCCACAATTAAAAAAAAAAAGAAACAACTAAAAAAAAAGCATCCAAAAATTTCACAAAACAGCAAAAAAAATTAAATGCATAGATGTGTAGAAATGTTTTTGGTCCTTATTTAGATTGATAGCTAGAAAAAAACGGAATTTTAACACTATAACCTTGCATGTTTCAGAGTGGTCGTTAGTCTCTCTACTCATGATGCTGAAGAATATCAGGTTTTGGATTATGAGTATTCCCTTTCTGTTGCTTGAGGAACGCTTGGGTTAGAGGAAGAGGAACAGTCTTTCTTCAGTCCCATAAGATCTATGAACCATGATGCTGCTGGCCACACTGGTCCAAGCAGGATGAAGGACATTGAGACAGTCAAATTTTGTTCAGAACGGACTGTCGGAGAGAGTACGGGGAAAAACATCCCACCCCAGGAGACCGCTGGGGGCGTCGGTCATCCAAGATGTTGGGTTCGGAAAGGAGAACACAAAGTTTGATAGTGGATTGTTGAACTTCGTGGCAAAGAAGGTGGACAAATGGAGTTCCTCATTTGATGAACAGGCAATGGCAAATGAAGGGATCGAGTATCCATTCTGTTGTTGGAATTTCCTTCTTCCTTGAGAGTTCGTCTACCAAGACGTTGAGCTTCCCCGCGATTGTCTGGGTTAAAGCGACACGTGACGAGCCATGCACATCTCAAAAAGTAGAGAAGTCTTGTTCATTAGGGGAAAAGATTGAGACCCTGCTCTTCTCTTCAAATAGGTAACTGTTGTTTTGTTGTCCGACACCACTTTTAAGATTTTCCCTATTCAGAAGATGACTCGCCCGTCGAATGGCTCGAAGATGTGGAAAGATTATTCAACTTCCTGCCAAGTCCCTGACGTGTAAATAACTTCGAGATGGGCTCCCCAGCCCGCCATTGAAGCATCCCATGAAGAGAAGAACATCTGGAGTTGGTTCGTGAATTGGAACTCCTTCCTGAAGATTAAAAGGGGACATCAGGGTGTCAAAATAATTAGATGCACAGGGTCAATTTGCACTCCAAAATTGCACTCTGCACTCCTGATGCTGCTCTTTGTAGAACAAAACTGCACGACGAAGTTGAATTTTTCATAACTCTTGAACTGCACTAGCTACAAACTTGCAGTTTGCGGCATTTAAATAGTAAAGAATTAGACTTTCGGTGACACCAGTCCTTCCATTTTTTACTACCTTCGGTTAAGCTATGGGTATAGTTTTTTCAGTTGAAAACTGACGATAAGTCAGTTTGCAGGAAAACAGTACATATTTCAGAAATGCCGAATGTTAGAATTTTCAGTGGCTATAACATAGGACACCACAATGTTGTTTTACATTTTGGTTGTGCACATTTTGATTAAAAAACTGGTAAACGGAGTAGACTGTGATAATATTCACACATATTAAATTAAAGTAAACACTTTTATCACCTCCAAGAATGTTTGAACAACAGTACACTTAAATTTTCGAGAAAGAAAATTCAGGTGCCGTGCCTGGCCTGTAATGCCACTTACAATGGAGAAACAACACGCTGTCTGGAATTACGACTTCAGGAATACGTGGGTGACACCCGGCGGAGAGAAAAATTTAATGGTATTGCCCAACACCATCGCAAGACCAACCCACAATATTGCTTGGGACCAGGCGTCAGTGCTCCTCCACACCAACACCAAACAATGAGCACACCTCCGGGCACTTGAATCCCTCGCAATTAAAAGATTTTCTCGTCGACAAATGCCTCTCATGAACCTTACTGGCCCTTCCCACGAACAACTTGAGAACCGTGTCCCATTGCCTCTGATTGCCAAACTACACACGAAGTGGATAACAGAGAATCACAGTGAATAACAGAGATCAGTAGTCGGCGGCACGTGCGCGAAAATTTAAAGTGCAACATGGAGTAAGCATACATCGAACGAACGTTCTCTGCTGTGGTGTGGTCTTCTGAAGAAGTGAAACGGTGTTATCTTCCTCGAAAATTTAAGTGAATTGTTGTTAAAACATTCTTGGAGGAGATAAAAGTGTTTACTTTAATTTAACATTTTGATTATTGGTAATAAACTGAAAAAGTTACTTTTAATGGATAAAACAATGCTTCAAGTAAAATCAATTGTTAATAAACTAATCCTCCCCCGACGCCTGGTCCCAAGCAATATTGTGGGTTGGTCTTGCGATGGTGTTGGGCAATACCATTAAATTTTTCTCCCCGCCGGGTGTCACCCACGTATTCTTGAAGTCGTAATTCCAGACAGCGTGTTGTTTCTCCAATGTAAGTGGCATTACAGGCCAGGCACGGCACCTGAATTTTCTTTCTTTCTTTCTTTCTTTCTCAAAGTTTACTGTTGTTCAAACACTCTTGGAGGTGATAAAAGTGTTTACTTTATAATTTAATATGTGTGAATATTATCACAGTCTACTCCGTTTACCAGTTTTTGAATCAAAATTTGCACAACCGAAATGTAAAACAACATTGTGGTGTCCTATGTTATAGCCACTGAAAATTCTAACATTCGGCATTTCTGAAATATGTAAAACCCTTACCCTGATCACCTGAAAAGGACTACTACTACTACACGGTGCTGCTTTGCTTCGTTAAACAATTACATTTAAAGGGTAAAACAATTACATGAATGTTTTCGTCAGATACGTCAGGAAGGATAAAAGTTGGAGGGGTGTATACCAGAAATTTACCGACATAATTTTCAACTGTCAAATGGCTTATTTCCCTCTTAATCGTTTAATTTCACAAAGAAGACCCTCTCACAGTCTTGCTAATTTTTAACAGTACCACTACTGTCTTCATCAGGCCCTCCAAAGTTCAATTTAGGTCTCTGGTTACATCCTTGCTTGTTGTCAGTTGCTTAGATTTGATTTGGCAGTTATCATTACCTCCCGTATTTGCAAGGCATGGCATACATCGTGGCCTCATACTTGCAAGGCATAGGGCCATGTATGCCATGCCTTGCAAATGCTGGAGGTTGTATACAGGATGTAGCCAGAGACCTAAATTGAACTTTAGAGGGCCTGATGAAGACAGTAGGGGTTGTGTTGAAAATTACTAAGACTGAGTGTCTTCTTTGTGAAACTAAGCAATTATGGGGGAAATACACCATTTGGCAGTTGATTTTGAATTTCACAGTAGTTCTATTAACAATGTTTTTAGTGACATAATTTTCCATCTAGCCAAACAATTTATGTAATTTTTCAAATTGATTTGCCGACTGCCAATACATTAATATGCAATTTTGACGACTGATTTGCCTACTGGCCAAACTTTGGGGGGGGGGGGCATAAAAAGTCCCTGGTTTTCGTTATTTTTGGTGCGGTGCTGTGTGTTTGTGGCCGTCCCTGGTAAATTAATTTCGTCAAAATTGTTGACGAGTAAATTGAAAGAATCAGTGTTACGGCTAAACAGGTATAGTTTTAAACCAAAGAAGTTGTTAATTTAAAAAGTCAAAATTGGCAGCCGAAAACGTTACAAAAGCCATTTGTATTTTGTATCACAGGCTTTCAGAGCTGAACTGAATTGTTTCTAAGTGGGTAGAACAATCACGGCGTCCGTGACAGTTGATACCTGTTGTAATTACTTGCAACAATTTTGTGGAGCACGCCGCGGAATGAGCCATTGTCAGCGGAATAAATAATTGGACTTTGCTGTACAAAGGCTTATTTATTGTTTACAGTGGAAATATTCATATGTCAGTGCATGAGTCCAGGTCAGGGTTTTGCTGGAAGACGCCACGTTATGCCAGGTTGCACTGAATAAGGCATTGCCGGCTAGCAAAAGGTTCAGTCGTTATTTTTACAACAACTCCAAACGCATATTTATTCTAACTAAGGGAGGAGTGACTGAGTGCTCTGAATGAGTAGGCAAAGCGAACAAAAATCAGCGTTTGTTAGCCAGCGTACGCAAAAATGCGATTGAATAAACATAATTTGGCAGAGCATGGGCAGACACGAGAAACCAAACCATACCTATGTTGCACACAGTACATTCATCAGCACCTGTATATAGCACAGATTTCAGCTAGTTCATATATAAAACTTTTAATAAATTTGACTGATTTAAATTTTGGAGAGTTTATTGATTTAGTCCATACCATAACATATTATGACTGGGTCTCCCAGATTTTTGTTTAATGGAAACCAAATCAAAGCTGAGTCTGACTGATAATTGTAGAATTAAATTAGATTACTGCCGCCTTCACTCAAAACTAGCGTTAAGGGAAATGAATTAACAAGATGCATTAAATCATCCTATTTTCTTTTTTCTGCGTCCATTAACACTATGAACATGTAAAGAATCCAGAGAAGGTATACACATAAAACAATTAAAGTCCACAATCACACATTCAGTTTGCAAGAACATAAACAACCGAATGCTGTTAAAAAATCAACACTCCCAAAAAGACGTGTACCACAGTATTCGAGTCAACTTTCAGATGATTTTTAAAAATGAATTTGCACCTTTCTATCGGAACACTTATAAAAATCATTAACCCTTTGCGAGCCACGATTTGTCTACAAATAAACCTTCCTAGGCCATAATTTCCTGGTGACAAGCACTAACATTCGTCCACTTAATAAAATTGTTAAAAATTGTTTAATGAACCTTTTTGGGTGCATTAGTTGTGCTATAATGAAAACAAATGCAATCATTTTTTGGTAGTTAGGTTAATAGTACACAAGCTTCCAAAAATTGCACAAAAAATCTGTCAACAGACAACAAAACCATCACGAAAATTAAATGGACGTCATATGGCGTTTGTGGCTTCCAAGAGACTTTTGTTGAAGACGTCATCTGACGTTCATGGCCTGCAAAGGGTTAATAGCAAACAGAAAACATCTCGCTCAAAAAAGCTCACCTATGCCAGTTGTAATACTGGATTTCCGCTGAGGCTGTGATGTCACAGGAAGATTTTGTGGCACCAGATTTTTCATCTGCGGTATTTTTAGTTTGTCCACTAACAGATGATATATTGCACTGTAGTGATCAAACCTTTTTCCCTGGACAGACTAAAATAAAGAAACAATGCACAATTATTGGAATACAAACTAATTAGAAAACTAAAAAAAACTTGAGGCAATGAACACGAATATGCTTTCCTGTAAAGTTTTAGATAGCATAATATGCTCTAGTGTTTAATCCATGGGAAACCTTAACGTTGTATTCAACCATTAGACACAAACAACAGTAAGCTAATGGTTATTCAACGTTCTATTACAAGAGTATTTGGTACACTGTAGTGTAAAATAAAGGTCATTGGAAAAGGTTAGGAACAACTGCTAGGAATCAAATTAGATTTCAACTTAATATCACTGTTTGGCTGTGTTTACAGCTTTTGGTAAAATTTAAAGTCAAGTAAAGTGTCACACTTACTAATAAATAATAAGTTCAACACTGAAACACAAAAGGGAAACAGTTTGGTTCATGGGGATTTACTTTACCCACAACTGACAAGATCACTAATATTTTAAATTTTATTATTGAATTTATACAATAAAAAATGAACATAACAGCTTTAAGTTATTGTTTTACAAATAATTTATTATTGGGCTTCTTACGCAGACTACTAGATCTAACCTACCTTTTGGAGTAAGACTTGTGGCTGTAGGTAAATTACTTAAGAATGATTTAAGCTGTCGACTCGAGATAATTTTTGCCAAAACTATTAGCAACACCATTAACACAGACTTGGTTCTGTTACTTTGGTTTACAGGAATCATAACAGAGTTTGTCACGCAAACCAAACAACAACAAGTATACCCAGGAAACTTGCAAATTTTCAGCGGCGACTTGCAGCCACTTCATCGGGCGTGAAACCGTGCGTCCTACATGCTCAAAAATGAACTACTGACAAACAATTTGAAATGTACGCAGTATTCAGTGGTTGTCAAGCTCAATGTCACTAGTGCTGCACTAGTTTTTAAGTCGAGAACAGAACGTCGTTCACCACTGGTTGTTAAACTGAGCACCAGTTTGGTCACTCCTAAACCTGCTCAGTTTGACAACCAGCGGCGAACCATGGCTCAGTACTTGACTTCAAAACGAGTGCAGCACTAGTAACTGAGCTTGACGCCCACTGAGATCGCACATACATCTGAAATTTTTGTTGGAACTGTGTAAGACTCGCGGTTGCCACCGAAAATTTCCTAGTTTCCTGGTTTGCGTGAAGAACTCTTCATGCTTGCCAAAACAGTAGGGAAAAAAAACAATACTTAGCAAAAAATAGGAAGATAAACAGGGCTATCCAAACATGTCCAAGAACTAACATTTTTTTTTTGTTTTAATTCAGGATCTAACAAGTCAATTTCTGGGGAAAATTAGTGAAGACTTCGAATTTACAAAATTGAATTTAGATGCCACTGACAAAAAAAATTATTTGAATAAAACTTCAAAACAATGTTCAGAAAATGTACAAATGTTAAGAAAATGAACAGTAACAAGTAGAAATTTGTTCAGTTTACCTGAAGTATAGTCTCCCTTGTCAGACCAGATATTTTGAGCATATGTTCAATAACAACTTCATTCAAAGAATCATTTTCGTCTGGTTCTAGATTGTCATACATGGCTAATATTTTATCGGTGTCGCTATCCATATCCCCCTGTTGTAAGGGAAAATATAATTATTATTAAACAAGCACAGAACAGGAAAATCAAAATATTTCTCCAGTAATTAATTACACTAATGAAGCGAGAGGTTTAATTTCACACCAACTGCAATATCTGAAATATGACGAACGAATTTAATCTCTGAACTGAACTCTTACATTTCCTGCACCAAGGTAAAAATCCGTGGGTTGTTCTACGTTTGATCTTCACAGATATGGTTCGAAGAACAATACACAAATTTTAAAGTTTCCGCTAAACGAACACTAAAAAGCGCTGCTGTGAATTTTCGACAAACAATTTAGGGGTTATCTTCATCAGGGTACTCAATGGGTTTCGCTAGCTTTGAGTTCAACTACATCGCTGCTTTCAGTTCAGGATTTTAAATACGGTGCTCGCGACCACAGATATCTACAGCGTGCACTGTGAACATGCCTCTCACAAATCTTCCACTTGGAGTCAAGGAGTTTTTGCACAAGTGGGTGAACCAGCTGATGGATAGAAGGGTAGGAGGCGCGTTGGGCGTTTTCTCTTGGGGCCCGGCCACTGACTTTATAAAGAAAGCTAGCCTCGAGACTTAAACCGAATCTTACGAACGGTAAAGTTTAGGTGCTCAAAGCACTCAGAAACAATCCAGATGTTACTGCATGTAAGGCTGACAAAGGCTGACATGTAAGGCTGACTCTTTCACTTTGACATACTAGTTCTGGGGGAACTGACGAAACACGGACTCTGTGAACTCTAAACCCCACAAATACGGGATCCGTTGTAAAACCAAGCTACTGCAAGAGGAAAAGAGTGACGACAACCCTCCCCAAATTTGTGAAATTTGTGTATTGTTCTACAAACCATGTAAGGTTTCCACTTTCCAAGACATAAAATGTTTAGAGAATCATAATAAATTGTTTCAAAAATACTAAAACAGACAAAACACAACATAAACACAAAATTCCACATTCAGCAGAGTATCCCCATCCCCATAGCGCACTCGCTTCATTGCTCAGCCAATTATTGTGTTCACTCTTAGCATGCTTACCATTGTCATCCATTTGTGTTTGAGGATTTGTTGCATTGTCAGCCGCTTGTCAGGATCCACGACAAGCATGTGCCTTATTAGAAGTTCACATTCTGAAATACAAAGATTTTAATGACCAACAGCAACAAAACTATCTACAATACCGTTTCTTACAAGACTTAAATATGCTGTAATAGCTAACACAATCTTTGCAGATTTTATACACCGAACAAACCAAATAACTACTAGCAATTTTTTTTTAGATTTGTTTAGCACAGTTCCCTAATCTGCTGTTAATCCTTTCTGTTTTTTTTATTTTTTATTTACTTAAGCACATATGTGTATAAATTATGACTGCAAAAAGCTTTACAGAGAAATCCACATTTAAGCTTTCCTGCAGAGCGCTACCGGATTAAAAGCAGCATGCAGCGGAGTGTTGTTTCTCAGAAAATCCAGTTGAAGCTATTTAACGAACAATTATTGGTGGGTTACAAATATTTTAAGGGTTTATACATTATACGAAACCATTTTCAAGGCTCTTTCAAGACTTATAAGGCTACCTTAAAACTGATTTTTGTTTCTGAAAACTGATTCAAGTCGACTATCAAAGTTACCTTTTACTCCCAGCATTTTACCAGCTGTCATTGTTAACATCGCTGTGTTCTTAGTTTGCAGTAGGGAGGCTAAATCATCGTAAACAATCACTAACAATAAGTTCCCCCCATACCAATGGACGAGGAGGAATTCTTGAATACCGGTAATCGACGATTACTGCGACATTAAAACGACATTGTAAGCAAGGAAAATGTAAGCTTTACAAAGTTTATACCACCGAAAATTCAAGACAGTGTATTCTTTCCCCTGCTTACAAGGAGGACTACAGCAATTTACAGAAAGTGGAACAGCACTTGCTCAGCTGCCCCTTCTGGCAAAAATTGCTTGTGATGCATCACTCTCTCTTTTCTGTTTCCAGTCCACTCCGGAAGTTCACTGTTCTCAGAAGAAATGGATTTGGTTGTCAAACTATTTCTATTAATTTACTTAATTTTATACCTATAACATTACTCTTATGGCATTAACCTTGGCAACCTTGCAATGTGCACTTGACTTGCACTGTGACGCACGAAACACCAAAATTCCAGTTTTTCTTCTAATCAGTGAATTTTCGAAAACTTCTATACAGGTTTTCTTCGTCAAGCCAATGATACGGGTTTTCTTCGTCGTTGGCCTGACGAAGAAAACCCGTACAGAAATTCGCTGCTTAGTAGAAAAGTTTGAATGTGCACTCCAACAACAAAAATTATCATTTTCAAGGTTTTTTCAAGCCTTGAATTTTCCGTTTGCAAATTTAGGGCTTTTCAAGGAATTCTAGGCCTTGGGCGAACCCTGTAATTTACTTATGGATTAAAATTAACAATAATGGGAAAAAGAGCTTTACAAAAGTCGAGAAGCTCTCTACACGGGTAAAACTTTGTCAATCTGGAGGACTTTGAAGACTAAAATTCTGCTTCCCTCCCCATCATTACTATTAAAATCTGGAATTGAGCTCTGTGCTGATATTTTGAGTCCCAAACCCGTAGTTGATTTGTTATCCCTAAAATTCTGCCCCCCTCTCCCACCGTTACTCTTACAATCTGGAATTGGGTTCCGTACTTATATATTGAGTCTCAAATCTCTAGATGATTTGTGGTCCTTCTCTCCACCCCCTCCCCCTAAATTTTCATCCTGGATCTGCTACCGAATCTTTGTGCATAAGAATGTGTGCGTCATTAAACACGCTAGACATCAACAGGTTTGGATGAAGGAAAAGACAAATTACGCACAATTTGGCACTAATACAAAGTCACATATAGACCTCTTGATGTAATCAACTGCACTGTAATTCAACTTTAAATGCTGGCATTAAATCTCTCTTTCCAGCTATTAAGAAGTTCTGTCCTTGGCATGCTTGATTGGGCGCCTGCAGCCCCAAATTCTAAAGAGCCTTGGTTATAAAACCAATGCCAATAAACTAATGCTTATAAAACCATCAAAATCGGACAAGGCCCCATTAACAGCCTAAAAAAAACCAACTGTATTACTTTTTTGATGGAAACGACCTACCTGAACCACACTAAGACTTGTTGTCAGTGCAATTTATGGATAGTGTGACCACACATAGTAGTAGCCACTTAGGGTGGACACAATCGGTGGAATAATTGAAATTCAAGCACTTGACGGCACCCTCCGGCCCCGAAGCAGAAATTTCTGCCACTGTCTGCGACACCAATTGTCGGAAATAAATTATCTGCAGCTAATCTGTTTTTCCGGAACGGTTACCCACATATTTATTGGTTTTACCGAATAACGTTTCAGTGCTTTATCCTATTGGTCTGGCTCATCTATCAACAGAAAGGTCTCGTCGAGATGATTAAAATGGAGTATTGGAATGCCCAAATCGGTCAAAAATTGACGAAACAGCAGAAATTTGGTCAAAACGGCCCTTTTTGTCTGCGACTGTGGTAGATTATCTGCGACGTAGTCGCACGTCACACCCCTTTCTGCCTCTGGGCCCTCCTGTACTAATGCACAAAATTCAAAACTCACAAATTTGTCAAAAATTGTCAGATGAAGGCTAGTCATATTCGAAAAATTTCTCTACAGGATAGATTTATTGGACAATTTTTTTTTATTTCGTTAACCAAATATGATTTGGACTTACGAACCAAAATCTACGAGTAAGTGTGATGGAGTTCTTAAAACAAAACCAGCTGCCACGCTAAAACAAAATGGTGGTCTGTGTGGGATGGTAATGCCAGCATGCAGAACAGACAAATTAAAAAATTGGAAATTAAGTGACAAAAACATATGAATTCATACCAAGTAAGAAAAGAAGTAAACTAACCTGTTGACATGAAAAAAGGTATTCGAAATTTCCCAGAGATAACGCGCGTCCTCAAACTTTGTAACGTGTTACCGTCAAAGGGTAAGGAACCACAAACCATAACATATAAAACAACTCCTAGACTCTGAAAAATAAAAGTACAAAAAATATGTAATTAGGTGGACTGCGCTCCAAGTTTAAATAAAATGACCTTACTATATTCCTTAACTCACCCAAATATCAGCTTTTGGCCCATCGTACTCTCTGCCCTCAAATAATTCTGGAGCAGCATACGGAGGGCTACCACACCAAGTGGACAATGCTTTACCAGGTTCAAAGTGATTACTAAAACCAAAGTCTGAGACAAAAAAAAAGTTATGTCAAACATGAATAACATTTCAGCCTAGGCAACAAATTAACGGTTAACCACTCAATACAAAATCAACAACTAGAGCTTTTAAGCACTAGCTCAAAAACTTCAGTAACACCCCCCCCCCCCCCCCCCCCCCAAAAAAAAACATTATTTTTAAGTAATAAGATGCTCAATTAAGGCAAAAACAATTTTGAGAAGTCAGTAAGTCTGTTGCCAACACACTATTTTACACAGGCAGGTTAGTTTGTTGCCATATCACACTCTTCGGCTTCAACACCGAGGTGCAAAACCATCACTTACTCAGATTATCAGACACAATCCAATACCCAAACGTGTTCCGAAAATTATTAGATTTACTGGGATGCAAAATTTCTGCTTTTTACCTACACCTACCTAGGTTGGACCATTACTTTCAAAATAAACCTGAATTCCACAGTTTTAATCCTTATTACTGTATTACAATAAGAATTACAATTATTGTACCAACTGTTAAATAGATGACAGTACTCTCCAAATAGCTTATATATAATAATTTTTTTCAGAAAATTATGTGCCTGCTTAAGTTTTTTGTTGCGTTATTTAAGAGTTGTACAACATTGCAAGCATAAATCAGTAACAATTTTGGAAAAATGGCCGTGTGACTTCCATATGAATGCCAACACTTTACTTATATCACCTCGTATCACTAAAGTAACCCTAGTTGGCCAGCTATGGTCCACTGTTGAAACGATTTCAAGTAATACCAGCTTACCTCACACACAGACTGGGCCAAACAAGTCAGACCAGTGTGGTTGTGTGTTCTGGGAAGAAGTGGAGGAAGGGAATGAAAAAGGCTATTTAACCCTATTTCAGAGTTGGCAAGGATATGATAAAAAAATTTTCATGATAAAAAAAATTTTCCATAAATCAATAACAGATTTACCGTAAGTATTATAAACTTTATGTTTCCGACCTAACATGACGGGGACTAACCAGGCCAAACCACATTAATATCTGCTCTATGATTGGTTGAAATGCTAACACTTATAGGCTTAAGCATTACTATGTTCAAAAAGGTGGCCTGGAAGGTCGAATGTAGCCGCCAGGTGCCTTGACTAAAACATTGATGCTACGTAAAATGGAAGAAGTGTTCTTTTTTTAAGTTTAAATTTCAGTCGAGTTAACTGATAAAATATTTTCTGGCACATTGAAGGTCGAAGGATTAAAAAAAAAAAACCTTGAAAAATTCAAGGTTTTTGCAAATCTGGAATTTTGAATTCAGAATTCCACAACTTTCCAGGTCCTGTTAACCATGCTATTTCTTCGATGACCCGAAATGTGTTTTTTTTTAATTTATTTCTTTTTTTTTAATTTCTAAGGTAGCAAAGAAAAAAAAAAGGGGGGGGGAACAACAAGAGGTTAGAGTTATACTCACCAGCAATTTTGATATTCTGCTCAGCATCCAAGAGCAGATTCTCTGCTTTTAAATCACGATGAACTACATGCCTTTGGTGGCAGTAACTCACAGCAGCAACAATCTGCTTAAACTTTTTTCGAGCTTCTTTCTCGCTCATTCTACCATTTTTAACCAAGTGGTCTGCAATATATGAAACAAACACCAATTTCTGTGAGTAAAGGAAGTACAAGAGCAAAACAGAGAAACATTCAAAATGGTAACAAATATTTAAACCTTTATTATAACCTTAAAATTGTATTAAAATTAATGTGAACCAATTTTAAACCACATACAGGATATTGGAAGTAAAGTTCCCAGGCTTTCTAGGTTTTCCATAGTAGAATAGGTCAATTTTTCAGGCTGCAGACTGTTATTTTAGGAAAATTTGTTTGTTCGCACACTTTACTAGTTTTACTTGTTTATTGAAAAAAACCATTACTTCGGTCATTTTACTTTTTATGTGAAAAAGTACTTACGGTGGAAAACACTCTGCCAAACTAAGTACAAGCTTCAAGTCTTAGAATCTTGTCACTTTTCCTGCAAAATTTTGATTATTGCTCCGAATAAACTTCAGGCCAAGTCAAGAAACTTGCACAAAAACCCCACTTCCTCTCACCGCCGCACCTTACACTTTCACAATCGCTTGAAAAACTCGAGATTCAAATGTTGTGGAAGTCAAAGGTGCGGTGAGAAGAGATGGAACTTTTGTGCAAGTCTTTCAACTTGGCCTGAAGAAGAGTATTCGTAGTAATAATCGAAAATTTGCAAGAAAAGTGACAAGATTCTAAGACTTGAAGCTTGGACTGAATTGGCAAAGTGTATTCCACTGTAAGTACTTTACTTGTTTAGGGCTTACTCAACTTTTTGGTTTCAGTACATATGCATAACAATGTGTTAACCGTGCTTGCAATATCTATCGTATCCCGATATCTAGGACACCCGACAAAATCACTGTCATCAGACAAAATCCGACAAATCACGTAATTTTTTGTACACTTTCACCTAAAGACACGCTTTTGATCAGGCAATTTTACATTCTGATCACACAATTTTACATTCTGGATACCGAACACTTTGGTATATTTTGCATGTATGGTATTAACATAATAGGCCTTGGCTTAAGTGCATTAAACACGTTATGTTTTTTTTGTCAAAAATTGGAAAATTCTTCCGAGTTTTCCACAAGTTTCAAACGTAGTTTAAACTTCCCGAGTTCTCAGGCTGGTTGAGAACATTGTCGTAGCCTCCCGTGACAACTGTCAACCCTCTCATGCACTGGGAGGTAAGCTCAGTTATCATGAAACGCTCGATCGTGGTCTAGAGATGGTTGCTGCATGATCACAAAAGCACATTGTTGATTCTGGAATTATTTCCTTGTCAACATGCCAACTGACAATAACATAGAATAAACAACTACACTAGATGCAATTACACACATTCTCAACACTGAGAGAAGAGTTCCATACACATCAATATTCAGTGAAAACTAACTAACCTTCGGGTTAGAGGCCATTCACATAAGACACAAGCAGCAATTACACTGCAATCCCTTAACAGTTAATCATGGTAATGACGACGCCTGAGCTTAGAAAGCTTGGCCTAGTTGCTTGAAGTATAACGATCAGTTTAATCATTAACAGTCACAACTTCAAACTTGCACTCTACTGGATAGTAGCGCACATAGTTAGTCCAAATTTATCGTGCAGCTCATTTTTTTTTGTTGTAAATTTGTATTTGCAAGTATATTCTATACAATCCTTAAGTACGTAGGGAAGACAAATTAGGCCAAATACAATAGGAAACTTTCCCGAGGGATTAGAATTTTTAAGAACGGTTAGTTTTAAGAACGGTTTGTCTTGAAGAACAAATTTTTTTTCGGTTTTGACAAATTTGTTAATTTCTTGATATTCGTACAATTAAAAAAGCTTACAACCTTGGTTGCTTTTTAAATTTAATACTTCTTGAAGCACAGATATCTTTTCACTTTTGACAAAAGTATTAAGTTCTTCATATTAGCCTAAATTCCTAACATTAAAAAAAAAACAATTATTTTTTTTCTTTCTTCATTGATTTGAAGAGATTTTCTCCGTAATTCCAACAGTCTTAATTCTAACCTCACTAACAGTTCAGGTAACAATATTCAGAGGCGGACTGGCAAGGTCGGGGGGTCGGGGATTCCCGACTGGCCTCTCAGCAGAAATAAGTAAGTTAAAAAGTAAATTTGGTGTATATTTTAAATATTTCTTTTTTTGTAATACTCGGTTGGTTACTCTTTATTTATTCGTGCGAAGTTTTATATCTTTTGGCTGTACTTACTAAATTAATCTTCTCAATTTGCAAGCAACATTGGTTTTGGTAATTAGCCTTTTTTGTCCTACAAGTAGGATGCCGAAATTTACTAGTTGCGGTATTTCTCGCGGCATCGATTAACGAATGAATGAAAGAGCAGCTGCGACTGCGTGTTGCAAGGAAGCCGCTCTTCATTAAGTTGCAAAATGTACGTACGCATTGTATCTGGAGTGATTGCATTAACTGACTGGACATTACACACAAATCCTTCGGTTACTATTAGACATGGAGATCATAAGAGAAAGAAGAAGTGAAGATAACGTTTCATCTGTAACGGAAACGAGCGAACCGATGAGAAATCTTCAATTTGTTTTAAAACGACGAAAACCGTCAAAAGTTGTTCTAAAAAATGGAAGTTGGAGGGTTGGAATGAACCCTAATGAATCTTGGTTAGGATGAACTTGGTTAAAGTCCGTTCTGCGCCCGGTCAAAAAAACCTGGATTTCGGTGGCAAAACTAAGGCCCGTATTCTGAACGCTGAATAAAACTCGACCTTGACTTGAAGTGACGTCACACCTATTTAGTGCCATTCATGACCAGAACTTCTTTTGGATACATTTGGAAGAAATCGGGTGGTGAATGGCACTAAGTAGGTGTGACGTCATTTCAAGTCAAGTTCGAGTTTTAGTCAGTGTTCAGAATACGGGCCTTAGACTTCTGCAGCCAGCTATAAGAATGACACTTAAACAATCTTTGCTTAGGAAGGTAAGCCCTGAATTTTTCTACATCATACTTTTTCAAGTTGCAGTGCAAACTCATTGAGAAGGATCTGTATCAGATTATCGTCATGTGTGTTTCCCACAATTAGTTAAAATGAGAAAAAAAAGCATCTCAGCAAAAATACTATAAGAGTCACATGACCAAATTCTAACAAATACTAAAGTCTGGCCTAGCACCTTGACACCATGACCATTTTCGCTAAAGGGCTTTCATTTTCAATTTTTCCTTTCCTTCTAGCAAGTCCGTGCCCTTAACTTGGCTTAGGTCCTATTTCCATGTTTTAAAATGCGGAAATTGGGATTCAATGAATGTGGAGGGCAGATCCAAGAAAGGCGCTGAAGAGACTGAAGCCCTCCATGTTAACTCGCAAAAATTGCCGAAATTGTTCGACAAAAACGCAGCTAGCAGAAAAATAATTAAAAAAAAATTGAAAAAAACTCGGCAAATTCCCCCCCCCCCAACTTTGTTCTGGTTCCGCTCTTTATTATTTGCATCCATCACTGATGTTGGAAAGTCCCCACCCTTCGAAACACCAAAATATGCTATCTTCAGTGTGATAATACATAACACTGAACCAAAACTAGAACCAAAACTAATCACTAGGGATAAATCCTTTGCTTTTCTTAATAAAAAAAAAAATAGTACTGAGTCTTCGTGTGAACACCAGGGATCCAGTATTCTTCTAAAGCCACCAAAATTAAATTTAGGGTATGGGAAGGGGTTTTAAAAAAAAATGTTTTCCTCTACTGTTATTTACTGTCTTTTATTTTTGTGGCCCCCTAAGCAATGTCTAATACATATCATTTGAAGCCAGTAAAGGCCTTAGAATACCTAAATATCCGTCAGCTTGCGGGGCTCTGCCCCGGACCCCGCTGGGGGAGCTTACAGCGCTCCCCCAGACCCCCTAGCTGCAATACTTCATCCAACAAATTTTACCCCCACCCCAGCCAAATGCTCTTCGCTATAAGTCCTGGCTCTACCCTAATAAGTTGAAAAAAGTGGCCTCTGGCCGTTACATTCCCGACTGGCCTCTTGACCCGCCAGTCCGCCTCTGACAATATTGATTTAACTTAATGCATTATTTATGAATAAGAAACCTGAAAATACTGAAATTAATTGCACAATGGGTTCCGATAGCTACCAATATTAATAAAGTTATGCTTGACCAGTTTTACCGTGCAATCTTTTGCGAGTCAGGTAACAACTCGGGTAAAAATACCCGGTCTCTTTCCTGCGGTTATTAATGTAGCGAAAATAGAAACAAGGTGCCCATTATGGGAAACCATCACTTTGGTGTTAAATCTGGGAATAGGTGGATCTTGGATGTCAAAGCTTGTGTTAGCAAGTGGTGTGGTATTTAAAGGCTCAAACTGTAATGAGAGTACCTGCCATCAGACATAATTCACCCTCTTCTCTGGTCACCACAAATTAATTAGTTGTTTCAAATTTTGCTCATGAACAGCAAACTTCTATTAATTACCAGTATCATGTGTCTATTATTATGTATATCCTTAGTCCCGTACAGCTCTATGTAGCTGCACTTTCCCAAAACAGCATCCGGAAGCATTGTAATGGTGGACATATTGGGTTGAATTACGTCGTAGCAATAACCTAAAATGATCGATTTAAATTCTTGAAATAGTTTACAAAATTGTTTAAGTTTGTAAGTTTGTGTACACTTTATTCTCATTTAGTTTATTAGTTTGCTAGTTAATTTAGTTTGCTTTATGTATGAAGCTTTTAGTTAATTTCTTGCAGAAAAATTACGATCTAGAATGCTCTAAGGTTATTAAACTGTGAAATAACCTAGTTGCAGCACCCCGCCTTCAGAAGGGAGTGGGGGGGGGGGCTGTAACTAGGTAATTTCACAATTTCTGATCTTAAAGCATTTTGGTGGGGTGGGGGTGGGCGGCAGCTTTACCACGGTCATTAATAGGCGATTTACAGTAAAATGCTAAAAATAAATAAATGTGGGAAAAATATGTGCAAAATATTTTTTTACATTTTTGGGATCCTCCTGTTTTGGTATTCATTAATTTTCTAAACTTCTTGGCCGTAACACCAGTGAGTGAGCCAGAAAAAGGTAGTCTAAGGAATAAGTCTAAGGAACAAAACTAATGAATGTTATGAGCCCAACATACACACACATTCATCAGCTAGACCAGCCAAAATTGCCGTCGCAGCCAAACAGTATGTGGCAACCGCACAAAGCCGTGATATAGCTGAGATCAGAGGTAAGAGAGGCTGCCAGCGCGATGTTCAAATATAAACGCTCCCGTGATATAAATTTGTACCTGCCTTGGAACCTTTCTGAAAGTGAATGTGTTCCATGCTTGCTGAAATTTAACGTTCCACAATTGTGTTATTGTGTATTTCTTTGTTTAAAAACAGTGCTAATGGCCAGAAACTTCCCAGCAGACACGAGAACAGCCATAGAGCTGGCAGGCAAAGATATGCAATTTCTACCTCGGTCGGCCTAGGCTTGAGAAAAGAAACCGCGTTCCTCGGAGAAAATTTAAACGTGCACACATGCTTGGACTATTTGTAATACAAGTGATATTTTTCACACAGTCTAGGTAAAAACCAACGCGTATAATTTTTAATGTACGTTTTCCATAAAAGTAGAAACTGTCGCTAGTTTGACAACTAGGCCACTTGGGGATGAGCGATGGAACATGGCACAGAATTGCATTGAAACTTCCCATGAAGAAAGTAAACTCCCTAATGTCTGTAAAAAGCAAAATCCTGATACAGCCCATTCTCAATTTAAACGGCATAAATTTCATCTGTTTGTTACTTTCTACCTTTTTATCACCAGTGAAACAATGACTTAAAATGAGGCAAGATTTGTGGGGGCCCTGAAAACCTGTGCAGAGAAAACAAAGCACAGCCGATTGGTTCTATAACTTGATCAAGCCAAAACCATTGTATTTGGAGATTTCATAATTAAATCAAATTAATTTTTCTTATTTAATTAATTTTGTTTATTTTTAATTCATCCGAAGCAAATTTAGTTCATGTAGATGAATCTGCTCATTTTTTAAACATCACTGGGTGGAAAAAATGGGAATTTGAATCACTAAACCACTGAATATGGTATATGAAGCAAGCAGTCTGCATTAAAGACTGGCCTTGTGAGGATACACAATACACTAGTCTGAGAAAGAAAGAAAAGACAACTGCCCCGACTGGGACTCGAACCCAGGACATCCAGTTTACTAGCCGGGAGCTCTAGCCACTGCGCTACCGGGGCGGGATGTCCTGGGTTCGAGTCCCAGTTGGGGCAGTTGTCTTTTCTTTCTTTCTTTCTCAGACTAGTGAATTGTGTATCCTCACAAGGCCAGTCTTTAATGCAGACTGCTTGCTTCATTTACCCTTTACCTTGTGATTTCTTTTTTATTTTATTGAATATGGTATGTCTAAAATCAATCCAATAACTTAAAAGTGTGGATTTAGCAAACTTGCCTGCATGCACCAAAATACAGGTTTGAAAATAGAGGATTGAGGAGGCGGAGAGTTTTAAAGCCTAACCATCTGCCAACATTTTAAGGAGGATTATTCAGCACTTACCAAATATTTCGCCACCACTTGCGTATTCAGTTACTAAGAAAATCATCCTTTCCGTTTCCATAACCTAGAAAAGAAAATTGATAAATTGTTTTAAGTTCATAGAAGCTGGTTTGGATGCAATGCTGATGCCGTATAGCCCTACTTAAAAATGCAAAATTTTTACTAATTCGTAACATCCCACGAAAAGTAGTGTTTGCAACGTTTACATAAACTTGCTGAATGCAACAGCACCTCGTCAGAGGAAGAGCCAATGTTCAGCGTAACGGAAGGAAGTACCTTATAATTTGTAAATATCAACAAATCGCTGCATACGGCGTTACAGTAAACTAAAAGGAAAAAAAAGCTACATCATAAATACGTGGCTTATTGTACTACTTTAGCTAGTTTGCAGGTATCTTCCGTATTGGTAGACTGCCATTTAAGATTCATTGTTACAGTGAAAAACTGTAGCTTTTTCACATCACAGACTACTTTTCTCCTATTAGAGTTCCATATTTATCTTGGTTGGTCGTGGGGATTCGATCCGGCACCCATTTGGCCAGAAGACGACCACTGACAACTGGACTGTGCTGGCTTACAATATTTGGGGTCCCCGGTGATACCTCACATTCACAGTACATGTTTGGGGACTTATATCTAATTAACTTGGGAATACCATTTTTGCAATCCAGGTTAGTAGTGGAAGACTGGTGTTCATAATCTGGGACTGAATTCCCCGCTTGGTTTCATCAACATAAACACGGCACGGCCTCCACATGGCACAGCACATACCACATTCTTGGTGTGAAACATGGCTGGAGGAAGCAATTCTACAGAGGGGAGGAGAGGAGTAGGAGCAGGTGGGCGGAATGGTGCCTGGGGTCTCTAGGTCAGGGGAAGAATGTTTGCTTCTAGCTCTGCTCAAGTACTTGCGCGGAGCGTCTCGCGATGGAGCATTTGGTGAAGCAACAGGTGGAAAAACCTTACCAGGTAAATACCGGACAACCCATTGGTGGCACTCGAAAGGCCCGTCCTTTGGCGTTAGGCAATTCCCGCATTTCATGCACATGGACACGGACAGAGATACGTAGATACGATGTGCAAACATGGTGATCGTGACCTTCATTCACGTGCCCTAACAAGAGTGAGAAGCGGAAAGAGACATACTCGCTTGATGGCATAAGTGCTATCAAGCAGCTGGGGGCAGCAAGATACAAAAATTGTTTACCACAACGTTAAAAAAATTATCTCGATAATTCACATTTTGAGGCTGGAATAACCGTTATAATCATCATCATCATCGTCTACCGCGGCCAACTTTTATGAATTTTGTTACTGCATCTTCTCCGTTAATATTTGGCCTGGGATAGTGTGGATGGTGTCTATGGACAGCTACCATGGTGTAATTTTGCACCCTAAGTCAGCATTCCGATTGGTCGTTCCATTCCGGAGACGGGGCCCCGAATGAGCAGTTTCATTGTTTTACATTGTTTTAAACATTGTTATTAGACAACAATGTAAATCAGTAAACGCCAGTATTAAAAGCTTAACGAGCAGAACAACAACAATGCAAAAGCCAGGATACAGGGTATTGTCATTATTATTTTCTTGAACGTTTTAAAATCGCGATCTTTCAACAAGTCAGCATGGGCGATGGCGGTGGCCGTCTGTGGGACTGGACCCCCAGCCGTTATGCTAAACTGGAAATGGAACAGTTCTTCACAGTCCCTGACACCACGCTGACACTGAAGGCAAGAGGGAAAAGGGGTTTACAGTGGTAAAGGAGATGTGATGATTGAGTGAGCGAATCAAACGAAAATCAGTGTTTGTCATCCAGCATGCACAAAACAGGCATAAATGGGTTGATTCCTTCGAGAACGTTACAACTACAAGGTTCCATTCACCTACAACAATTGTAGCAAAAGTTATTGCGGTGATCCCTGACTTTTGGGACACCAGATATACACACTGCAGTAAAAGCAATTCTACTAGATGGTAACAATGATTAAAAAATTTACAATCTAAAAAGCTTACCTGGTATAGATGGATGATGTATGGATGTCGTAACAATTTCATTATTTGTATCTCACGGAAGATCTTTTTCAGGTTGTCCTCGTCAAGTTGCGTTTTGTCTATGATTTTGATGGCGACCTAACAAGAATAAAGAGAACACACATGAAAAACAAGAAATAATAAAAACCGCATTAAATGTAAAATGGATTTAAGACGTTTTAAAATGCACGATTTCAAAACTGGAGACACTCGCGTGTCTACAAATTTTCGATAATTAAGCAGTTATCTTCATCACGCACAGTAAGGGTGGTTTTGTGAATTCTGGTTACATCTTTTTTGTTTACGTCGTCTGCTTTCAAGTTCGAAGACGCATGCGAGCCTGGCCTCCGGTAATTACTGGGCCGATCTCACATTGACGTCGATCTTCCACTCCTTCAACAACAAAGCTTTGAGTTCACAGTTCACTAGGTGCAACACGTCAATGTGGGAGATCGGTCCAGTAAATACCGGAGGCCACGCTCGCGTACATCTTCGAAGTTGAAAACAGACGACGTAAAGAAAAAAAGATGTAGCCAGAGTTCACATAAACCACCCTTATTGTGCCTGATGAAGACAACTATTCAGTTATCGAAAATTCGCAGATACGCGAGTGTCTCCAGTTTTGAAAGTGTGCGTTTTTAAAAAGTTTTAAATCCATTTTACGATGAGTGAATTTCATAGTATTGCCAGTAAACTAAAAAAAAAACTAAAAAATAGCAGTGAAAATAAAAACTATATTATATTAATTTTATATTTTCTAATTTTTATTTCCTAATTGTAATTTATTATTGTAAAGTAAAATTATAAAATATACATTTTACAACAATTTTAAGTTTTATAAAAAAAATCCAAGTGCATGCCAATCATCACTTTGTTTGGTTGTCATGCTCCTGGTAGTGCAGTGGTAAATAATGAATATTTAAAAATGCATTTATCTCGTGAGTAGCCCAGTCATGCTGTAAATAAAGAAAAAATGTCACTCAACTTGTATGAGACTATTTTTTACAAGTTGGTTGGTTATTTTCGTCTTTACTTAAACGAAAACATATCTTTGCGTGAAACCTAAAAACAGTAACTAGCACAAGTAAAGCATCATTACTGTTCCAGCTTCATTACGGTTTGCAAAAGATCTAAATTCCGATTTACGCATATTATAAATAAGGTGCCGCGTTTTAAAATCACCAATTTGGTGATATCACCAACACCACAAAATACACAGAATGGTGAGGAAATCTTATTATCTTAGACTAAACAATACATCTCTAGAGCGCGGGTACTGCTAGTTCTAACTAAATCGCTTTCAACAACTTCCTTCCACAAACGGGGCAGAAAGTCTCCAACGAATCGGACAATGAAGCTACCGAGGACAACACAAACACCGGCATAGGATGAAAAAATACTCTGCGCATTATTAAAAAAATTAGCCTTTTTTCCCGTTAAAAGAATTATAAACAGTTCCTTATAATTCAAGGCAATAAAAATGTTGGTTTCCTTTTTAGCAGTAAAATTTGGTTTCCTTTTTCTTATCAGTACATTTATAAAACCATAAATAAAAAATATATTAAAAAACAACATGCAGGGAAAGGACACCTAAGGTTACCATCTAATGTGTGGCCTAGGCTACTTGATGGTCGCAGCCTGAGGCTCCTGATGACGTACACAATACATTAAGGTTGCATGGATGATGGCAGCTAGGCGTGTAGGATTTTCCCATACGTTTATTACGCTATTTTATTTTTTATGGGCTACTTTGAAAAAATAAAGTCAACAGTTAGCTACTTTGAATACAGCGTTTATAATTACCTAATGCAGTGTTTTTTAGTTTACCAATTTCAACATTTAATTAGTTTTTTTTTTACCAACAAACCCAGTACGTTTCTTTGATTTCCAGGATTTCGAAACTGAAAAATAATTGCTACCTACACGCTGGTAACCAGTTTTAAGGAAGGCATGTACTTGGTAATGTTGTGTTACGTGTCGTGTAGACTTAATCGATAAGCAGTAAAGATAAAAACTTTCAGTAGTAACTGAGTAAACAAGGCCATTAAGTGCATGCCAGTTAAAATTCACGTTTCGTACCACAAAATGGGGATCTTAATCCAACGAGAAAAAAATGGTCAAAGCACAACCCTAAATCTATAGTATGCATGTACTTTCCTGAAAGGCAAGCTATAGATTTAGGTTCGTGTTTTAAGGATGCTTTAATTTTTTTTTCACTTGATAACGGCGCCAACCTAACGGATGAAACTTTGTGATTAGTGCAGACTTAGTTTCACTGCATAAAAGACTAAAATTGCAGGCCCTGCACCTGCTTAATTTTAGTTTTTATTGCCTACCCGTAAATATACATTACCTGGATTTTGTAGCGTTTCCCTCCTTTTGAGCATTTATTTCCCCTAGAAGCTTGAAAGTTGGCTTCCCAGCCGGGCTTGTACTACTGCACTTGCGGAGGATTGGGCTGGCTATATATACTCGGCACAGCCGTCCGTTGGCATTATTTCTCCTCACCCAGAACCTAGTCCATGGAGGGGAGGCCTGCGTGGGACTTAAGGTAATGTATATTTTCGGTTAGGCAATAAAAATTCCAAAATACCAGTGTTATCTGGTTGATTTTGGTTTCTATTGCCTGTTGAAAATATAAATTACCTTTTTTAAAGCATTCTCCTTCTCAAAATGCTGTTCAATCTAGAGAAATTAAATCGAAGATGTTCTTTTGGTTCGCTACCTACTGTGTATCCTACTGCGCAGCCTCCTTCATATAAAAGCCGAAGCGGAGCGGCAAGCTCACCTTTTCGGACCTCTATTGTGCCCAAAATGGCGACAAGAGGGGAGGAGGGTGGGACCGAGGTAATGTATATTTTCAACAGGCAATAGAAACCAATATCAACGAGGTACCACCAGTATTTTGGAGTTTCTAGTTGCCTTGAAAATATACATTACCTTTTTTAAAGCAATCCCATAGACTTTGTCAAGGCTGCGGACGCCATTTGACTCAAGTACCCTCAGGTAGCGACCGGTTCCCCTCACAGAAAATTCAGGGTGTAAAAGGAGGTTAAAGTATACGCCGGCCGGCAACAAACGGCCCGATACGGTAAAGTCCCTCTGCTTGATGGGACATGTCCCGGAGATAGTGGGACATGAAGACTGTAGGGTGTCTCTAGGAGGCAGCTTCCATTATGTCGGTGACAGAGATGTTGCTCTAGTGGGCCCAGGACGTGGAAATTGCGCGAAGTTTGCGGGCCGTTACTCTGATGCCTTCAGAGACACAATTTATATAAATTGCTTCGCAGGCTTGGACGATGACGCTCTTCAGCTAAGTGGCAATCATGCGAGTGGAAGTGGTGCTGACTTTATTAGTAAAGGGTAGAAAAAGTTGTGATAGTCCTCGGCGGATGGGTTTGGATGCTTGAAGGTAGTAGAAACGTATTGCCCGAACTGGGCAAAGGGACCGTTCGTCTTCATCCCCTAAGATGGAGGACAAGGATGGGATGATAAAAGGATGCGTTCTTTCGCCTTAGCACGGAACGATGCTCGTGGAGTCAAGGTTACCTCAGCATAATCAGGTAGAAAGAAACAGTCTTTTTTCCATAGCAGATAAGGCCTGTAATTCACTGCAACGAAGGCAGGCTGCAAGAGCTATGAGAAACACTGTTTTTCTTGTAAGATGGCTGAGTTTAACCGAGTGCATTGGTTCGTAGGGTGGTGCCATGAGAGCAGTGAGGACGATGGATAAGTCCCAATCCGGAAACTGTCTGGTTATTCGTGGACGGTCTAGACGGAAAGAATGAATTAAGGACGCGATTCTTTAGTCGGTAAGGAGGTCCGTATTACCAGCTGCTTTGAAGACAGCATTGAGTGTTGAACGGTAAACAAGGATGGTGGAGCCCCTCAATTCGCTTTTGAATAAAGTAGTGAGGAACCGGAGGAAGTCGTGCAGAGGGGGCGGGATTGGATCAATCTGTTCCGAGATACACCAATGAAGCCATCTTTTTTAGTGACTGTCATAAATCTTGTTGGTAGAGGACCGGAAGGCTGATGCAATACGAGTGGCCTCGTCTTCAAGAATGCCAGATGCTCGGAGGAGCTGGACGCTAGTAGCCACCCATGAAGTCGAAGCGCTCGGTGGTTCGGATGGAGGATCGATCCTCTGGGTTGGGACGGGAGGTCTGGACGATTCGGTAGGCAGAGAGGAGAGTCGATGAGGAGGCTGAGTAGAAGCGGAAACCAAGCTGCCACTGACCAGTTCGGTGCGATTAGAAGGAATCGTCCTTGTGAGCTGGCGATTTTGCAGAGCACAAGCAGGAGGCGAGGAGGAGGGAACGCGTATGCATAGAGGTGATCCCAATTCAGTGTTAATGTTTCCACTGCCCAAGCGCGAGGATCCGGAAATGGGCTGACAAACAGGGGAAGTCTGGCATTGTACTTCATGGCGAAGAGATCGACTATTGGGTGATGCCAGAGATGGAATAGAATGGACCAAACAGTTGAGTGAAGTGTCCATTCGCTGGTTGGTGGCGTCTGCGGGAGAGGGGGGAGTCCGCGATCACATTCAACGATCCCGAGATGTGAGCAGGTAGAAGACAGACATGTAGTAATGCAAAGTTGAAAAATCTGGGAAGTGACATGATGGAGGGACAAGGAGTGGTCCCCCCCCCTTCCGCAGATATGCGACGGCTGTTGTGTTGTCTGTGTGGATCTGAACCGTCCGTCCTGTAACGTGGTCCTGGAAGTGGCGGAGGCCCAGAAGGACCGCAAGAAGTTCCAAGTGATTGATATGAAAAATTTCCCCTTTCGGCCAAGTGCCTGACACTGTAAGATTGTCAATGTGAGCTCCCCAACCTGTTAGTGATGCGTCTGTGAAGAAATGTATTCCCGGAATAGGTTTGTAAAGATGGACCGTGGTGGTAAGATTGGTAACGTCCGTCCACCATCGAAAAGCGTCCATAGAGAAGAGAGGACCGAGGGGCTGCAGTGGTAGAGTTAATGCAAGGTGAGGATCTCCCCATAAAATCGGATCGGTAGTGGTGGAACGGACGAGCCATCCACCTGCCGTAGGGAACTAGGTCCGCAAAGGAGTCAATGGTCCCTATGATGGATGCAAGGTCCCGGAACGTGTGTAGAGGAAGGCGGGAAAAGACACGAGCAGAGTGTAGATGATCCTCAAGGCGTTGGAGGGATGGCATGACTGTAGCCTCTTTGAGATCGAAAAGAACTCCCAGGAGCACGAAAGATTGAGCGGGTTGGAGTCGGGATTTCGAGAAATTTATTCCCAGTCCTAAGTGATGAAAAAGGGACACGACGTCCTTTAGGGTGCTGGAAAGTGCAGTGGGGTTGGGATGTGGGAGAAGGCAGTCGTCGAGAAAGGCATGGATGCGGACATCTTGTTGGTGTAGATAGGCGAGGACGGAACGTAGGACCATGGTGAAAATTCGCGGAGCAGCGTTTAAACCAAAGGGGAGTCAGAGAAACTCGAACACTGTTCCGTTTAGTAGAAAACGGAAGAGGTGGCGGACAGACGCATGAAGCAGGATGTGAAGGTATGCGTCCGCTAGATCCTGAGATACTGTCCAGTCGTTGGGTTGCGACGAATCTCGGATGGAGGAGACTGTTTCCATTTGAAAGTGTGGATTGAGGATGTATTGATTCAATGGCTTCAGGTTGAAAATCAGACACGATCAGCCCGACTTCTTGTTGGATAAAAAGATGTTGCTGTAGAATCCTGGAGTGAATGGAGGCAGCACTATGCGGATGGCATGTTTGCGAAGAAGGGACGTGATTTCCGTCCGTAGCGGATCGGGAGCTGGAGCCTCTCGGTCCCAAGGTGGATCTTGCACCGGGGTTTTGTCAAGAACTTCGGTTTGAAGCCGTGAGAAACGATTCATAGAATCACAGGGTCTGAGGTAACCTCTTGCCAAGCTTTGGCATAGAATTGAAGTCGTCCCCTTACTTCTTGTGGGGGAGACGGAATGTCAATAAGTGCCCCGTCCTCTGTTGCGAGGACGGGAGGAGGATCGTTATCGCCTGTCGGGAGTTGATGTTCTACCCAGGGAACATCCGTGCCTGCGTCCCTGGGAGCGGGATGGAAAGGGCGATGCGGATCGTGGTTGTGGGTTTGGAGCAGAATCAGGTACTTTCACTGTTATTCGATCATCCTTAGGTTGGTCCGTTTTAGAGGACGAGGCAGATCGTTGTCTTCTATTCAGACGATTCTTGTTATAACGACGCTTGCGAGAGATGTACAAATGAGAAGCCACTTTAGGGATTAATCCACGGAACAAAGATTCGGACATTCGGAGGATGGAGTAGACAGCTTCAAGAGCTTGGAGGATGTTGAGAACAGCGTCCTAGTGGGGGCAATATGTTGGCGAGCGACCTTAATTCTTGCCAATGATTTGATTCCGGCGTACTTGCTACTGCAGGGACCGCTTCAGTCTCAGGAAAAGTAGGCTGCTTTGAAGGATGAACGGGTGGTAGTGATCCTAATGCAGAACGCTTGGTGGCTTTCTTCTTTAGTGAAGGACCATTCGGACTTGGCGTATGCAATTGAGATTGTTTCAGGGCTCGTAATTCTTCCCGTTTCTTAGCTGCACGTAGCATCCGCTGTTGTGATTGATGTTGTTTTCGTCGAATATTAGTACATCGATTCGGCGAGATGGAGATGCAGATACGGCAGTTTTGTTCCTGTCCGTCACACCGCCTGTGTCGCTGGCAGCATGGATGGGGATCGAAGTGATATTTTGCAGAAGTCTCAGAAAAACCCAAGCAATTATATGCTTTGGGTGAGGGCACATTTACTTCTTTGGTTACTGTTGCTTCAGTATTCGGTACTAAGTCTTCAGAGGAAGAAGAGTCGGACATGATGAACGCTGAACAGGACACAAAAGCCGTTAGGCGCGCAGTAATATGAATCGCGAGGTGAGTGACTGTAGAGGCGCCTGGTGGCGAAACGTGGCATCACCGCGCAGTTAGTAGGAGGTGTAGCGCTGTAGGTGGGACCGTAGCATTGGTAGAAGGGGCACGGAGGTAGTATAGGAACAGTTGCGTCCCCCCCCCCCTTACCTTTTTTCACGGCTGTACAGAATTGCAAAATTCAGGGGATTATATCATGCGGAGGAGACGGACCAGGAACTTACGAAGAAGGAGACATGAACATAGTCCTGGTAGATACATCCTTTGTCCCTACCAAGGCGCCCTGAGAGGGAGCCGAGGTAGAGGATATGTCCCATGAAGGGAGGGGACGGAGGACGGGGCCGTCAGAAAATTGATGTGTGCCTCATTTGTTGCAGTCGTCACCGGATGCACGAGTGGAGGACGGATACGCTAGGTTGTTAGAAACCAGGGTAGAAAATAGTGACGAGGGAGCAGAGTGGCATAGAGATGAGTGCCGGAGCGAGTTCGAGCCAGAGAGTTTGACAACGCAGCGTTGGCTGCTCGGAAGTGTTAAGAGTTGGGTGCCGAACCGAGGTATCCAAGCGTACGGGGAACGGAAGGGAGAAGCAGTGAGGCAGACATGAAGGTATGGAGTGGTTCAGGCATGTGTTGAAATTGGTACACAGCGCAGTGCCTAAAGGGAGGAAGACCAGGTTTATGTTTGAAATATTCATGATGTATCGACGAGGGTTGACGCAACCAATCACCAGTTGCGCTTGGTACCCGTCAACCTTTCATATCCTGTGGTCCTGGGTCTGATGACTTTGGCTGTGGACTTCAATATTACAATGTATTACAATGTATTACATTGCCTGTATTACAATGATTACTAATTACCACCTTGTAACAATTGTAACCTATACTGTATGCTTTTCTACGGCCATTGTTGTCATTGCCTGGGACGTGTGGCACGATTGGTCTCATGGTTACCAATTTGATACTTGCCGAACTAAGATGTCTTAATTCCTCGGCGAGTCTTTCGGCTAGTCCATTAGAATTCTTATCATTTTCCCCGGACTATATTGTACCCCAAGCCTTCTTCATGTCTTGGCCTTTGCTGGCTGCCGTCCCTGGCTATATGGCGGGCGAGCTACATGATCATTAAAACCTGAACCGCTAAGCCATTTCTTCCTTAGGCCTAAGCACCATTCTTTCCATCTCCCAATGTATCGGCCAGTTTCACCACTTAACATCCGTCGACACACATAACTTTCTGGTGCATCGCCGAAATTATATCGGTGATTTTAAGACTGAAGAGGCTGTTAATTTTCAAAATTTTAACCCTTTTTCCTTCCGTTTTCGTCCGACGAGGGTCCCGGTCTAGGTGTGACAAGGGTTTGCGTAGACTTTGGACCTGGTGAAGAAGCTGTAACGCCGATGGGGAGAAGATCCGGTGACAAGGTGTATGCAGCCCACAGTTCCCTGAAGCAGATATCTCATCGGTGGTCGACACCTGGCCTCCATCGTTCTGGAAACCCGCTTCTCAAGTACCTGTGACGCCCCTTTTTGTCTGATCCTGGCCTCGGACTCCTCTGCCAATTGGACTGATTTGTCTTTGTTCCCACTGTGCCCAAGAATTCGAAGCCCCAACATGAATATTCCTTCTCTTTCCAAGGCCTGCGTTTTGACCCCTGCCGTTCCATTCCAAAACAGCGTTAGTGCATTTCTTTGTTCCTCTGCAAGAATGCGACTTCCAACTGTATATGGCAAGTACTATCATTTGCTGTTTTTTTCCTGGTGGTGGCAAGCGTCTCATTAACGTAAGTACCACTGGTGAATTGTGAAGTTGTATTTTTGTAAAGTGTTAGTTTTATTGCTACTTTGGGTCTGTACTGCCTTGTGATCTGCACCGGTTGTGGTGCGGTGTACAAATTTCTTTTCACTAAGCCAGTCAGATCCAGTTGTGCTGTTAACGGCGTTTGGGGGTTAAGCGAGTTCCCTGGCTACTGCATCATGTTAAGAGTTGAGGCATTCGGGCTTGATTTCTTTAAGGGCCTGTTTAAAATTTTCTGTTTCCGTGGTTGGTTTTATCACGAAGGTCGCTCTTTTTTTTCTTTTTTTTTTGGGCGGCTTTACCTTTGTGCTTGGGTTAAAAAGCATCACTATATCTAACCTAATTTTAAGTGGGTATTGTCCCGGCTGAACCACTGGATGAAGCGCCAGGTGGTTCCTTGGACAGTATCCTTCCCTCTTATACGGGGTAGTCAGGTCAAATCAGTTGAGCTCAATCGACGGGATTTTGGGTAATCCCATTAATACCCGCGCCATTGGTGGTTTTGGGAGCCGGCATAAACGGAATAACCCGGTCCCTAACAATAGAAAACCAATTGGCGGCGAGGAAACGACCTCTCTTGTATTTGACCAACTAGCAAGACTCCTCAGTTTTCCCTCGATTCTGTATCTGAGTGAGACGGGTAGTAAGAAAGGGCTACTGTAACTTTCACTCCTTCAGACCAGATGGTTTTAATCAAACGGTTGAAGCAACTTTCATTGTTTCTAGGCTGTAACAGTGTTGCCACATCTTTACTCAGTGTGGGGTGTGGGTGTTGCAGTCTGTCAGCCAGTTGGAATAGACGCCGGTAAGACTTTATTGGGCCCCGGAATTTCTTCCTTCCTCTGGCGAAACCGTTTCCTTTGTTCTGTTTTGTATAAATAACGCGATTCTGTTTTACAAAATTTTCTCACAAGTGTGAACTATTTTGAAGCTTTCCTTTTATTTGGCTTTGTCGAAATTTAATTGCTAACACTCCTGGCCACGTACTGGTGGTTTAGTACCGCACGATTATTGATTTAGACTTTAAAATACCTAAATTACCTATTTTCAGCAAGTAGTTTATGTACTTAAAATTCCCAGTGGTAAAGATAGATTTAACTTTACTTTTGTCTTGCGTTAAATCGCGAAAATTAATGTTAACTCTTTGCATTTACCAAAATGGTTTTAGTAGGTTTGGCCAAGTTCAAAATCGTGACGGTCTTAAGTGTTTACTCGCGCGAAGCGGTTTTTGATTTGGTCAAACCCCAAAAAGGTCAATTTGTTTAGAAATTAGAAAAAGGTGCAAGTTTTGGGTTAACTGCAAGCTCAAAGTGACGGTTGGTCGAAGCGTTAGATCGCGCATTACTTTCTTAGGGCTTCTTAACTTGGAATTTCACTTTCTTCGTTTTGCATTATTTCTTTTCGGTTCCCCAAAGGTTTTTTGGTACCTTCCCCCAAAACTGCTGAAAATTAATTACTACTAATTTGCTGGTAGCAAGAAAAGTTGAAGAAAAAGTTCACACATTCCTTGCTTTAATTTTTGGCCCGAATATATAAATTATAACTTGATAGAATTTCGGAGTTGATGAGTCACTTGATAAAATGTGTCTTTGTTTTATGGGTAAACAGTCTATAACACTATAACTTAACACTATAACACTTGTATTGGTAAACAGTCTATACGAACTATGCCTTTAAATGCGCTGTGCAGATGGGACAAAAACATTTGACGCAAAACTTGTTTGAGTTGCGCTGGGAAAAGTCGTTGATGATGCACCTTAAACTTTTATTTATGACACTGATCGAGTAAAACCCGTTTATATTTGGTAAGCCTTGTGAACTATTATGAATAAGATTTAAAAGATTATTTTGTAATTAAAAAAAAAAACGTAACGAATTTAACTGGTTTTCAAGCATGTTAATTTTCGCCTTTCTTTAACAATACTTTTACTTGCTATTGTTAAACAATGACTTTGTCGCACTCATTACTTTGTCATTGTTACTTTAGACAATTGTTTTACCTTTTAAGATATTAACTTTAGCGTTATGAATTAAGTGAAATTGTACGACTCTTCAGCTTCGACTTTTTAATTTTCTTGGTCGTTAAATTTTGTTGTCTGCGTTTGAGCAAATTTTCGATTTTTGTGAGCAGCTTTTCCTTTTTCTATTTCAGCTCTTCCTAAAACTTTCCCTTTGCTCCTTTAATATCGTAAAAAATTTTAGGGCCGAATTTTAATTGCATTTTTCCACAATATAATATTGGTCTGTACAAAACAATGTATGAATAGACATTTTACAAATTTCTTATGAAATTTGTCTTATTTTGCAACAAATTTTCTTAACGCTACTGACTTTTTTTCTTGAATAACTCGTTGTATAACGATGTTCGTATATTCAATGGTCAGTTTGCAGTCTTGAGTTTTCAACTACTTGTTGCTATTTATAATTTTCGACCCTGGCTTTTATATTTATACTAGATTATTCTTGTTCATTCCAGTCAATAAGGTTCGGGAAGCCAGAGCCTGGAATTTAAAAACTCTTTTATCAGTACAAGTGACATTCTTACTTGTTCACTTTGTCCGAATTTGTAAACTTTAATTTTGTGTGGATCATTCTTGAAACCATGGGCTTTTGGCACACCGACTCCTTAATGATTTGATGTTGTTTAAAAACATGAACTAATTTCGTCAAATTTCTTTTTCATGTAAAAACTCCTTTACGGGGAAAGGAGAATTTTCTTTCCCCCTCCCCGGCACTGTATCGACGAGGGTTGACGCAACCAATCACCAGTTGCGCTTGGTACCCGTCAACCTTTCATATCCTGTGGTCCTGGGTCTGATGACTTTGGCTGTGGACTTCAATATCAAAGCCTGTATTGTATTACAATGATTACTAATTACCACCTTGTAACAATTGTAACCTATACTGTATGCTTTTCTACAGCCATTGTTGTCATTGCCTGGGACGTGTGGCACGATTGGTCTCATGGTTACCAATTTGATACTTGCCGAACTAAGATGTCTTAATTCCTCGGCGAGTCTTTCGGCTAGTCCATTAGAATTCTTATCATTTTCCCCGGACTATATTGTACCCCAAGCCTTCTTCATGTCTTGGCCTTTGCTGGCTGCCGTCCCTGGCTATATGGCGGGCGAGCTACATGATCATTAAAACCTGAACCGCTAAAGATGGAGTCAGCCCATTTCTTCCTTAGGCCTAAGCACCATTCTTTCCATCTCCCAATGTGTCGGCCAGTTTCACCACTTAACATCCGTCGACACAATGAGACGAAAGAGGAACGGATGTCAAGTCCACAGTTTGCCATGTCTGGGCCTCCATCCGAACTGATTGTCGTGTTGTTGTTTTCTTTGTTTTTTTCTGGTTTTTTTTTTATCATAGTTAACAACGGAGCCAACTGCGCGTCCGCAGGTAAGAAGAAAGTTATAGAAGAGTAGCATCACGTCCGTCCAAAGGATGCTCTAGTGATTGAAGGCAAGAAGGTGTGATGACGGACGTGCAGGAAATATTGCGGGGATGAGCAGGAGTTACAGTACAGTTCGAGTCGAGGGACGCCGTCCTTCGGTGTCCTGATAATGGTGACGATAGAGCTAAGATTCCAGGGATGGAAATTTTCCGGGAACGGAGAACAGGCGGAGATCTTGTGAGAGACAGAAAGTCTTGGGATCGTCGTCCTAGGACCGTGTAATGGATGTCGAAGTTTGGTGAGGAAGAAGATTCGTCACAGAACAAGTCGACGAAGACAGGCGAGGGAGGTAGGGCAGGAACGGGGGCATCTGTATCCTGAATAGGACCATGAGAAGGACATGGTGTGGGTGAGACGGCCGGGTCACAAAAGAGTCGTTGAAAGGTTGGGAATGGAGTGGGCAAACGAGTACAGTCTGGTGGATGAAAAATGGGTGAGGGTTCACCTGAGAAACCGAGAGAAACAGTTGAAACCGGCGAAGGCAGTAATGGGAATGAAGAAGAATGTAGTTGTCCTTATATCGCACGACCTTTGGACGGGATGGATGATCCTTCGAAAGGCGGAGCCTGTGAACACGTCCTGCGAAAAGCGCCTTTTGTTGCTTCCGCTGGAAAGGAGGACAGCAGTGCCGGGAAAGACAGTAGAAGGTGGATTAAGAGATTGTTGGACCGTTGAGGATCGGCGAACAGAGGAAAGGCCCCCATCTGCGATGCAAAGCATGTGAAGAGGAATGCATCTCGGTCCGAGGTGGATCGGGCCGCTTTATTCTGTTACAAGGATGGAACAGAGGTAACCGGGAGCGAAGCCTTACTTGTAGAGAGGATGGTAAAACCAGCCGGTCCTAAGGAACGGCGGATCTTGAAGAGGATGAAATGGGGAGAGCTCAAGGTAGTTACGTTGACGTGAGCGCCCTAGAACAAATGATGTCAACGGATGAGTGCGCCGAGTATACATAGCCAGCCCAATACTGCGCATGCGCAGTAGTACAAGCCCGGCTGGGAAGCCACCTTTCAAGCTTCTAGGGGAAATAAATGCTCAAAAGTAGGGAAACGCTATAAAAAACAGGCAATGACATTTTCGTTGGCTATAAAAATTGAATATTCTGTTAAGATGGTGCCATTACAATATTACGTGAAGTAAGCCATCCTTGCACGTGGAGCTGGCAGTTATGGTCAGAGTTCCCGTGGCTGAAACTCCTACAGCTGGCCTGTTTTTATACTTTTTTACTTTTGAAAATTGTTATCCAATTATTTTTTAACTTTTGGAAACTGATGTGCTATTTCTGAAGTGGCTTTGAGGTTTAGGGTGAAAGTAGGCAGTGGCCATCACATTAGATAACAGATAGCGCTAAACGTTTTGATTAGTTGCTGTCAGATGAACCTCTCGTGCCAAAGGAAACTGGGAATTTTGCTTTGCTCTACCCTCAAACAATCTTCACATTGTGGTTATGTCGTGAACTCAGGCCTAGGTCGACCACACATTATAAGGCGTGTATTTGCCTTGGGAGATACAAAGACTTTAGTCCTCGCTTTTCGAGTAACGTCAGACCACTCTTGGAGTATGCTAGTTCAGTGTGGTCCCCACACTTGCTGGAAGACATTGATTTTTTTGCGGTGTGACTTGTTAACCCATTAAATGTGCTGCCATCTAAATTACTCCAGTCCTCCCCTTGGACGTTTAAATGTGGACTCGACGAGTCAGACCTGAGACCATTTCTGAAGAGACCAGATATTTGTCCGACAAATTTACCTCCATCCCCTTACAGAACTGTTCGTGGAACTTGCTTTAGAGACATCGGTCCTGCCGTACATACGGTGCCATTACAATACTCATGTTCGTGTTGCTGAAACGCATACAACTGGTCCGTTTTTATATTTTTTAACTTTTGAAAATTCCTGAGCTTTAGAAAAGACATTTCCTGAAGCTCACGAAATTATTAATAAATAATAATTAATAACAGTAATTATTATCATTAATGTAATAATTATATTATTAATAATTAAGGCTGGACCAATCCTGATCTTTACCGATATTTGCAATATTCGTAGAAATCAGGAACGGTAAATAAAACCCAGATAGATCAGTAATCAACAAAACCGAAGATATTTTCGCTTCCCGTCGACCAATTTTTGACGTTTGAGCAAACCATTTTGAAGGCTTTTTCGCCAGCTTTCCAATGGCCCAACCTCGCTATCTCTTATTCGTTAGATATTACAAGGAAAAATGTTAAAGATACAAACTTCAAACTGACACATGGAGATTTATATTGAATGGTTTTTGAAATCTCATTTTACCTGCAACAAGTTAGCAGTTACGGCGTTCGACTGATTTTTAAAATTTGTTTACAGTAGACTAGCTCACTGCAAACGAGCCAATGCAACTCGGTTTAGGGTTTGTATTAAACAATTTAAAACTGCTTTCATCAAGTAAAATGATTTTAGCATATTATTTTACGCTAATATTTTAAAAATAATTGTGTACATTTATGATTTAATTTATTTATTCATGCAACAATTTCATAAGTAATTTTTTTAATATGTGCTTCTGTATTAGATTTTTTTGGTTAACTGAGAATTGGGATCGGTTATCGGGATATGGGATCGGGATATGGTATCGGCCAGTTTCATTTAATAATAGGTTTAAGATCTGCTCGGGTGAAAAAAAGCTGATGGCCCAGCCTTAGTAATAATATAGTGGAATTCTAATACTAGAAAGTAAGCTACTAAGTCGGCTCAAAACTCAAAGTACACAGTGAAAAAGTTACGAGTTTGCATAAGCTTGTTGAACAGACTTTTACACTAAGGATGACTCGTGATAAATGTATGTAATGTACTATAGTTTTAGTGAATTTGATATCATCACACGATTGACCATGTTCAAGGTTATTGGAGTGCTGGCTCGTGCTAAAAAAAGAAAACCAAATTTATGTGATGCAAATATTCCTAATTCGTAAACGATAAAAAAAAAAGTATATTCCTATATTCTTTACTAATGAGCCAACAAAAAAAAAACCGAAAGTGTAATGTGCATAATGTAAGGCTTCCCCTTCCCCAATAGAAAAAAAAAACCGTAAAATAGTTAGCCTATGCTTGTACACTTCTTCTCGATCAATCTGGTTTGTGTTTTCGGCCATGACTTACGTCAAAACCAGGAGAAAAGAACATGACGAAAAAAGCAGAAAAAAGAACAGGAGAAAACTCGACACCAATCCGTTCCCCACACTTGACCCAGACACTCTTGAAGCTCGAGGTTCATTGCTGCCGTTGTTCCCGCCACCCTCTCCCCCTCCCCCTTCATTTTATATCACTGTTGTGCACATCCCATTTCAAAATAAAATGGGGTCGGGGTAAGTCTCGAGTTCGACCAGGTCTTCAACGTCTGGGCCCAGTGTGGAAGGGGCTTCGCGAAACAAAAGCGTAGCATAACACAATTTCAAGTGACAGGTGATTTATGATGCTCAGCTCAGATTTTGCTTAAAGTTTGTCAGAATCGTACCGTTTTTCTTGTTTCAGTGATTTTAAGTATGTAGTTGGGGGAGGGGGTGGAGCCTTATAACCAGCATTTAACACTTTAGCAAGTTTTGTTTTTGCACTGCTGGTTACTGGTATTATTAACCGGCATCGTTCGCTACGTTTACTATCCTGCAACGTGACAGGTTTTGCCGATTGATGTCATCCCGAATTATGTCTGCCGTGTCAGTATGGCTTAACGGTAAAGATCCGGCCTTTGGTTTCAAAGGTCGTGGGTTCAATTCCCGCACAGGCACTCTGACAATTTCAAAAGGCAATGGAAATAGGTTAGCATCTACATTATCCAGATCCATCAGAATTGATCGAATCGTGCTATCAAAGGTAATGCGGAATCCGTCACGCATTCAAATGCTAAAACACTACCACCATCTTACCAAATAAATTTTAGTCACCTCGCTTCACAGTATTTTCTTTTCTTTCGGCTTAACCACTTAGATACAAGGACAAAAATAACTAGATAAAGTCCAGCAAAAAAAAAAGCGAGTGAAACAAGTAAAGCTCACTTAAGTTTAAGAGGTTTAGTGCCACAGCCACCAGATTCCGACATAAAAAAAAAATGGAACATGCGAAACATGCACATGGAACTAAAAAAGGCCCTTCAGGGAAAACGTCGGAAGTAGAAGGACTTATTCAATGTCCAAAGGAAAAAGTACTAATGTTGTATTAATTTGTGTAATGCTCCTTCCACACTACGACAAACACTGATAAGAGAGCTTCAAGCCTACACCAGTAAATATACTAATTACAGCAACAAAAGAGCGAGTTAGGCAAGTTCCCAGGATACCCAAGTGGCATAAGCAAAGCACAGCCGAGTTGTGAGAGGCTTGGTCGCCAAGCCATGAGAATGCGAATGCGAGATCGAATCGAGTCGTCCACCAATGTACAATGTACACGTGGGATGTGGTCTCGACTGGAAGGGATTGGAACCACTAACGTTACAAACTAAACGAAAAACACCAACATAACATGGTGAAATCTAACAAACAGAATTTCACACTGTCACTTAGATGCTTCAAGGCAATCAAGAGAAAACTTGATGCGGGTTTTACCAATAATGGGCCATTGTATAGAATGGGCCACAGGCGTCAGATTCCAGCTATTCCATGACAAGGCAGGCCAAAAGAAGTAAATTACTTTAGGTCTGTAACTTCCCGTTTCGACAAAAGCATGAGGAAATGGTCACAGGAACTGGAGAATAGCTACTATCCCTAACAATACTGAAGATCACTGTTAACGGATCTCAGATCACGGAAACCAGATCGAGAACCAGATTCTTTGTTGTAAAGAAAACTAACAGAACAGTGTTCTGGGGGTCAGAATAAAAAAAAAAACTAAAAAATAAACTAGGCTATGGCAACAATATCAGTTACACAGAACCAGTGTGGCGCTAACAAAAGTTAAACAACTTAGCGAACAACTGTGTAAGTGTAGAGAAACTACATTAAATCGAACAGGTAATTAGACAAATCTACAGTCCGTATTTTCGTCTCAAAGGAATTTAATAAGGCAGCTGTCGTATATCATTCCACACCTTGACAACCATGTGAGCAAAAAAAAAAAAAGTGTTTCGGGCAGTCAGTGTGGAAAGCTCCAGCAACAAGTGTTAGAGCATGACCACATGGATGTACGTTTATTAGCACAGAGCTCGAAACATCAGCAGAAGTCAACATCAACCAGACCATGCAGTAATTATACGACAGGTATAGATCAGGCTTCATACAGCTTAATTCTAGCGAATCTAATTTCGTTAATTCTAGCCTCCTGGCGTAGAAAACAAAACAAAACCATGAAGTGACTTGGTGAAGCGTCACTGTACAGATTCAATTAGGTTTATGCCGCCCTTAAGTAAGGGGACCAAACAACACTTGCATACTCGAGAATAGGCCTAACATACACCTTAAATGCCCACACAAGTCCATAGACATCTCCGGTGATAAACACTTTAAAAATCCATGCAGAGCGCCGGCTTGCCATTTTCATACGGTTACAGAGTGTTCTCACTCTCAGATCGGATCCAAACCAAACGCTAAGATTTTTTCAGTTTCTGTGAGAGGCATAACAAAAACTGGAGAAAATAGATCTTCCCGTTTAAAATTAAGTTTTCCAATATGTAATACGCTTCGTTTCTTAAGGGCATTTCGCAACTGCCACAAGGCTGACTAAGTCAAGAGCTCTGTAGTTGCAGTAACTAAGCCAAAATACCCGTTCGTTGTGAATAACTTGACTGTGCATCTCTACGTCATCTACAAATACATCTGCCCAGGGAATGATGTTCGAACAGGTTTTAATCCTTTCATTTTATAAGTACAAAGTTAAAAAAAAAAAGGCCTATTAACCTATTATTGCAGTGCACTAATCGCCGTACTTGCCTAACTGAAGATGAACAATACAGGCACCGGAATTATTTCCCTAATAAATCCCGATTTACATAAAAACATCGGCTGGCACTAAACCCACTTTTAACCTAAATCATTATCGTTTCCAATACACAAACTCCGCTTAAAATTACACGCTAATAAACTCTAAAACAAATTTGGTGTTAGCAGGTCCGCGTACCGAACCTATTTATCATTCCCATCACAGCTGTTTAGGAATTTTTTTTTCCCCTACAAACGAAAACTGCTTCCTTCTGTTACCTTGCTTCTTTTTTTTTTCACCAAAACATCTGCAATCAATGGGCCAATTTGAAACCAACGGCAAAAGAAAAAAAAGAAAATTCCAGTGCAATGAATCAATGGGCTAGAGATTATTAATAGTAGCTAGCTTTCCTTCGCTTTCCAATGGCGTACCTATTACCTCTTACGGATAAAATGGCTTCTTTTTCAACTTTTCAGAAGAAAAAAATGTCCCCGTCGTTACAATGACTGTGTGTGTGCAAATTTCGACTTTTTCTGACTCGCAACTGCAAAACTAACAAACCCAAAGGGGAGGAGGACATTGGTGCCTGTGATGGTAGTGCACTTAATTAAGGCAAATATTTAGACACGATTTTTTTAATGCACAGAGAGGCAATGTCTAATTAGGAAAGCTGCTGTTTTTAAGTAATTTTTTTTAATGTTCGTCAAGCCCAACGACAGAAGTTACTTTTATGAGGGAAGGGATGGAGCAACCATAGTTACACTGGAACTAACTTGAATTACTTTGAGTGAAGACGTAAAGCCAAAGGCTCAACAAGTTTATATGAATTACTTTGATGATTAATGCAGTATTTTCTTACTCCTGGCTAATCCTTAATTTGATTTCGTATCCTGTGACAATTAGAGTGGGATACACACTACAAACACGATAGGGATTGGTCGGAAACCGAAACCGATACAGAATTTTCGGTTTTTACTGAAAACCGAAACAGATTCGGATTTCGTGTCTGTTTTCCGTACGGTGTTCAAAAAAATCAAAAAAATGATTTGTTTTTCAAATTAAAAAAAAAAAATTATCATTTTCTACGTATGACAGCAAAACTCTTAATTATTAAAATGAAAATAGTAAAGGAAAATGGTGCCACAGCTAGGACCATGGTCTATGACGCTGCTGAAAGTGAAAGCAGGAGTGAGTTAGAAGCTCGTAATACGACTGTTACAAGAAAAAAAAACTAGAAATAGCTGGTTGGGGTGGATAGTGGCAAAAAAAACCGACACCGAAACCGTGGTTTTGTGTGCATAAAAACCAAAACCGAAACCGAAACCGAAGTCAACAAAATAAAACCGACCCATCCCTTAAACATGAACATGAAAAAAAAAAAAAACCGAAGTCCCAGTACGCAACGCCAGCTTTGTGACTGGTCCCCGGGAACCCTGGGCAAACAGCCCAGTTGTTAGCGTCCACGTCTCCTAACCAAGAGAATGACGGTTTGAATCGCGTGACTGTCCAAGTCCTTTTAAAAAACAGCCACGAAGTCATTGTGCCAAATTAAAAGTTAATACAATATTTTGTACTCCTGGCAAACCCTTAAGTTTATGTATTAGGGCGCACTTCGAATAGCCAGGTACATTTTTTTTTTGCCTTACGTAAAACGAGAAAATATAAAAACTACGTACCGCCATAGGAGAAGACCTCTCTTCTCCCATGGTACCGCTTTGTCACTCCTGAACGTACCGTAGTAGCTTAGGCTTAGGAGATTTACAATGTCACACGCTATGCTCATCGCATAAACCCAAGTTTCCATCCAGCAATTTAGCGAACCAAATGTATGGCGTGTGATTAACATCCAACTATGTTTACGTAAACAGTAATGACGTGGGGTACAATGCGCAATATTGAAGTTAGTCCGTACTCCACGTCTTCGCTAAACCGAAAGTACGTTTGTAAGCCTATTGGCGCTTACTATCCATCCGAAAATGTATGGGTTCCGTGGGAGGTGTAGGGGCCACCAGTGCCGTAGCTAGCTCCCTTGGCGCCCAAGGCGAACCAAGTGAGTGGCACCCCCCCCCCCCCCCTTCTTCGCTCGGCTGCCCATTTCAAGAAAATAAAGAAAAACTTTAATGAATGTTCCCTAATGAAGGCTTGCCTAACTAAATACTAAAGAGACCTGTACTAAGGAATTGAATGGTTGCAGACAGCGAACGTTAACGAATTTAATAAAAAAAAAAAACTAGCGTGCTTTTTTATCGAACTAACGTGATTTCATGACAATTTTGGCTTGACAATTGATCAACAAATCTCAGTTAAGGTAATAAAGGGAAGAGAGTAGATTATTTCGCTATAAGAAACTGAAAATAAATGTTCAAAATTACTAATTCAACCGTAATAAAAAGATTTTTATTCTTCAATTTTTGCTTTTTTTTTCGGGTTCAAGCCTCCACTTAAGAAGCAAGACGCAAATAACAGTGAAGTATCTCTGAACTTTTCTTTTATTTCAGTTTTCGGTTATCGGATCGTTAAAGAAAAAACGAATAATCGGTTAAAAAACATCTGGAAATTAAATTGCGAAGCAAGCACTAAACCAAGTCCGACCAAGCACGTCTCTTCTAACAGCGTCATGAACTTGTGTGCATTGCCATCCGTTAAAAAATATACTTGTGCACCATCCACTAACACGGTTGCACGGTTGGCAGGAGTTCAGTGATGCACCCCCACGCCGCCTTGCTCGCCTTACCCTTCCTACGGCCCTGGGGGCCACCACTTTCTACACGAACTGTTAGTCACTAAAGGTGGCAGCTGAACGGAAATTAACGTTTTTTCAAAAAAAATCATCCTTCGTCGAGTTCACTGCACTAAAAGAGACGATACGACAAGCAAACTACGAAAGTCATTCAAATGGAGCCAAACGGCCAACGAGTTCTCAATCGTAGTGTTTAACCAAACCGGAAGTCGATCGGTATACTAATACTGCTCTACGAGCAGCAAAAACTGAATTAGGCCGTAACAGAAGGGCAAGAAAGACAATTTTGTAATTAATACCTCTGGAAAATGAGTTCAAATAGCAAAGGATGGCATTAATGTTCAATTAAGTATGTTGGGTATTACAGTTATCATGTCATTTATTCTAAATGGTACAACGACGATTGAAGCCCAGGCCTATCAGTTTGCACCGCCCATGAAGCATATTCTGGAGACAAGCATGGTCTCGTAGCTAGTCGAGACTAATTTAATATCGAGACTGCCTTCGTCTCGAATTACCGAGAAACAAGATAGGGTGAGACGGGACTTATCCAACTAAGTCACTACATAGGAAACACGAAAGTAATTTGTACTTCCACTGAAAAATGCAAACCGATAACAGGAAATTTTCTTCAGTAGAATAAAAACTGAAAAATTTGCCCTTTCCCTCTAGCTTAACCTCATGAGGAAATTCTGCCCTACAAGGTTCGTACAGAAACTTTGAAAACCAAGGAAAAATTTCGAGGATTATTCAAGGATCAAAATCAACTATTTTATTGCGATCATGTTTGATCTTGCAATGCATACAAAATTAAGACGGAGAAATAAACAAATACACAACAAATGCATTTGTATTAATTTTATGCATTTCTCTTACAATTGCACAATCAGTTTTAAGGGAAAGAAAATTGTTACATTAAAAGCTTTTGTTTTGTATTAATTTGGTAATAACTGTATATTGTAATCTACGTTAAGAGATTGATTTATATTGTAACTTGGTGGACGAGTTATAAATTGCACCAACTCAAAATATATCAATTGGTGTCTGGGAATTAAGAACAATTTGAACTAACTTGAGAATTTATTTAAAAAAAAAAAATAATTATAATAAGAAAAAATTGTACGATTCTTTAAGGATTTGAACGAGTTTTCCCAGGTCCTTTTATTTTCAAAGATTCCTACGAACCCATTCATTACTAATAGTAAACATTTCGTGATCATGACGAGTGAAAAATTGTCAAACTTCCACCACCGGAATACTCCTCCCTAAAGCAACAATAACATCGCTTTCCTTTACACTGTTAAGGCTGAATTTTAGAGACAGTCATACTTCGAAAACTTGTCAATGACGAAACCCATGAAAAGAAACCAAAAAAAAACTTTCTTAGTCTACTTCAAAATGCGTAGCACCAGCCCATCTGTCAACTTGGCGACGGGGATTTGTCTTGGTTAGAGGTGAAGTTGAAACCAAACAACACAACAGCATACAAAACACAACAAATAAACGGAAGAAACCTACGCACAAGCACAACCACATGATTCGTATTCAAAAAACTTTTCATTTGAAGGCAATTTGGCAGCGAGACCGCACGCCAAAGAGATACTAATGCCAACACCCACCTGACCCAACAACCACAAATCACACGCAATGGTCAAACACTCCCAAAGTTAGGCAGCTTATATCTTCTTTTAAAATGACGGACAACAGGGCAAGAAAACAGAAGCCAATCTTATAGGTGTACCCGAATGACACCGCGTGATTGAATGGGTCAAGCAAGGCCTTTCCATGGCCAACGTAGACATCAGTTGCCATTTTTCCCAGGTCAACGGTGGTCACGGGCTTTGTTTGACACTTGGCCCGCTTCACTTGAAATCAATAGCCACCGAAGGAAAGGAAGGAACGACGTACGTACGTCGACAAGGGAAGCGCCCAACGCCCTGACGTCAAAGCCACTGGCTGATCAATAGCAGGAACGTCAGCGCAACACCAAGTTTTAGGCCTATGGCGTCACGAGACAATTTGAACTGACGAAAGAAAGTTTTAATGTGCGATGGTGCATGGACTGAATCGGTAATTTCAAACGTTTCCGTAAAAGAACAAATCGTGCGTGTTGGCATGTACTGTCTGTACTCTGGGGACACAAAGCAAGGACTGAATCAGTAATTTCATACGTTTCAGTAAAAGAAAAAAATAATAACGGTGCAAAGACAATGCAAGGTCTGAATCAGTAATTTCATACGTGTCAGTGCAAAAAAAATTAAAAAATTGTAAAGGTACGAAGGCAAAGCAACAACTGAATTCAGTCGGTACAAGAACAAAAAAAAATGCATAGGTGCAAAGAATTGAATCAGTAATTTCTAAAGTTTCAATCAGATTCAGGACAAGTAAAATTCGAAATCCTGGTGGTGTAAGGACAAATCAAGGACTAACTCAGTACTTTTAAACGTTTCAGTACCAGAAACAAATCGTACATCTTGGCACGTACCATAGCGATGCAAAAAAAAAATGCAAGGTCTGCACCTTGCTGATGCTAAGACAAAGCTAGGGCTGAATCAGTAATTTCAAACAAGTTAAAGCACAAGTAAAAAACAGTCCATCCTAGTGTGTACCCTGGCATTAAAGACAAAGTAGGCCTATTATCATATTTATGTGTTACAGTAAAAGAAAAAATTCTACATCCAATAGAAAAGATGACAAAGCAAGGATAGAAAAAGTAATTTCAAACATTTCAGTACAAGAAAAAAATCGGAACATCTTGACATGTACCCTGGCGATGCAAAGACAAAGAATGACTTAAACAGTCATTTTAAAAGTTTCAGTACAAGAAAAAAATGTGTCATCCTGGCATTTCACTGATTCTCTGGTCGAAATGCAGTTATGTAACGAAGTTATAAATTTTGGGGTGGGGTTTAAATTTCTTATTAGTCTCGTTCCCTCCAAATAAAATGCAGTAATACAGGTACGTTGAATATACTATTACTTGCACATTTGTATAGGAAGCCAGTCATGGCACATCCAACGAGGTTAGAAATGACCTTAGTGCTATTGTTTGAGGTCATTACATTTCTAACTTTTTATCTCAGCATCTTAGACCACTAATGTAAATATGAAAGATGTAACGTACACCATGTAAGGCATCATTAACTATGCCAAACAGAACGAAAAAGGTTAATAAATACAAATTTTATTGACGAATGAAACCTGCAATCTCCATAATAAAAGCAGTAACACGGAACTAGAAGAGGCCGAGTTAGAAGGAGGAAGTGACGTGAAGGATATGGTTAGTTGGAAAGTATCGTTGTCGATGCCCTGTAACAATTTCTTTTTGTAAGAATAAGGCCGAGAACATTCATTCTTGGCAAGGCAGCACAGAAAAAAAGGTGAGCGATCGGCAGGATGGAGGGCATTGTCGGTGACCTGTAAAAATCAGTAACAAACTAAATATAACGTCACATTATTTTATTATACGTTTTAAAACTGGTATATTTCATCGTGTCAGCACTAATCTGAAGGTAGTGAGTTCGAATCCCGTCCAAGCAGTGAAAATGGGTTATACGTTTAAAACAGCTAGCTAACAGGCAGGTATAAGTTAAGTGCTAATGATGTATAAATAAATACATAAATTCATTCATACAGCAAAGAAACTGTATCGGACAGAGAAGGGAGCTCATCCTCCACTTATACCCAGTCCGAAGTTAAAGGAGCAGAGAAAAACAATTAAATAGAGAAAAACCTTTCCCAGGAAAACTATCCTCGTACCTGGTGAAATTCGGGCAAAGAAACTGACAAAACGGCTTTTCTATGATTCTCTACAAACACCACTGGCTGTAAAAAAAAAGTCGTATTAGGGGAAAATGAGTTAATTCTAACGTTGCTGTCCTTTGATGCCCTAGGATACAAGGATTGAGTAAAAGCGGCTGCTCTCTTGAACCTCTTCGAAAGTTTGTTTTATTTTTGCTTTTCTATGCTTCCCTACAAACAGCATTGGAGGTGCAAAAAATATCAAATTAATGGTAAATGAGTTAATTCAGACATTAATGACCTGGGATACACGGACTGAGTAAAAACGGATGCTCTCTTGAATCTATTGCGTTAAAAATTATTCCCCAGTGAAAATATTGACCTTTTGCCTGTTGAAATTCGGCCAAGGAAACTGATCTCACCTAACAAAACAGCTTTTCCATGTTTTTCTACGAAAGTTCGTGGAGCAAAAATAGTCAAATTAAGGTTAAAACAATTCAGACAGTACTGTCCTGAGATGCCCTGGGATAAAGGACTGCTTAGAGTAAAAGTGGCTGCTTTCTTGAAATCTATTGCGTTAAATAATTGTTCCACAGTGAAACTATCGACCCAGCTTGGCCAAATTTGTGCAAGGAAACTGATCTCACCTAACAAAACGGCTTTTCTATACTTTTCTACAAACAGCACTGGTGGTGCGAAAGTATAGTTAAATTAGCATAAATTAAGTGTTAATGATATACATCGTCATCATATGTGATCTAAGGTTATAATAATATAGAATTTAAGCTTTCAATAAGTACATAATTTTTATTATTCAGACACGCTGGCATCCCAGGATACAAAAGGCACTGCGTAATCTCGTGGAGCCAGCAAAACTGGCATGATTATCTGTTGATTTAGACAGTACTGTCATGGGATGCCCAGAGATACAAAATGTCCTGGATAGGCAATGCCCCGAGACGCCTAATTACATGGGAACCTGGCGGAACTGTACGCCGGGGAACTCTACATAAGTAAAACGTGTCAGGCAGAGATGCAAACTGGAGAACGTTGCTTCATCGCCAGAGACGTTTTGCTTATTTATTACCGATTTCTTTTGTCTACACGATTTGCATTTATTAGCCGACTTTTGTTTTTAACTGCTTATTGTCTAGTAACATCTTTGTTTGGGATTGCTTAAGTTTGGAAATGCATTAGCAACTGGCGTGCTTTATCACGCATAGAGGACAACAGGAAATGCAAGTATGCATGTCAATAAACGGAGACATTTATATTTTCGTTGTCACAACTAATTTGAGCGCTTTATTTACGCTAGTTTATGAATAAATATTGTGCATATCCACGTTTCCAGATCTGAATAGAATAATTCATACCATGCACATCCCACACGCACAAGTAACAACAACGGAATAGGACTTGCAAGACTCGCAGCCGTATTATAACGGCCAAGTCGAGCTAAGGGTGAGTATAAGTCAAAGCCAGGTCTATAGAAATATCGTCAGGTGTAAGGACACTCTCATTGGCTTTTGTGGTTGTCCTAAAATTGTTGACCCTTGCCTTACATGTTTGCACTCACATTTGCCCACTCACACTTGAGTGGATTTCTGGAATACGGCTGTGAGGCTTTGCCAGTGAATGTGGAAAACGGAAATGCGTCACGTTGTGGGATTATAGTCTAGTGACGTCATGAGGGTTTAGTCTTGTTTCGGCTAGATTGCTTTTTCGTCAAATGCACATCGAAATCTTGTGGTAAAAATAATGCTATAGTCTTGAAACATATTGTAAACAGAATTACCCATAGATTGTAGATTTATCGAAGAAATTCCGTACCTCAGCAGTTTTTCTTGAGCCAATGTCAAACCCCCCATAAAAATATCGAACCTGGTCATATTGCATGCCGCAATGTTTAGAAATATGTTTGGCACATTTACATCATAGGAACCAATGTCAGACTTCTATTATTTATTTCAAAATTGGAGCACTGGTTATTGCATATGCCTACTACGCACACCACAAACAATGTGTCCGCCGTTCTCCTACCTATACATGCAAAATCGAGCATATCTTGGTACCTAACATACCCAATAAAATTGCAGTCATCCAACATATCACGTTAACTGTTTGTACATTCAAAAAGAACATTTTGCCGGCCCTAAGCGCAACCTTCCTTATAAAAGCGAGAGCGAAGACGCTCGTGTCATTTATTTTACTCTCAATCTGTCAGGCGGTGACTCGAGAGGGGAGGCACGGCGGGATTAGGTTAAGTATGTTTTAGGCAAAAAGAATCCATTTTTCGCCGGCCGGGCTGAGGGCCGGCAAAATGTTCTTTATTATTTGCCAAAACATCTTAACCTCTTAATTCAGCATTAACAGTAGACCTCGTCAAAGACAGGTGGCAGGCACCGCCTTGACGGGCACCCTGGGATGCAAGCAGGCTGTCCCCCAAAAAATTGTTAAAAATTTCGCACTTTATTCAGAACAGGTGATGAAAAATGGAAATTTGGTCTCTTGCTTCCTTCTCTGGTTGGCTTGCTTCCATCATGAATGGCTAGCTTCCATCATGGTTGGCTTGCTTCTGCTTCGTTCTGACTGCTTAAGAGGGATTGACTACTGTACTGACTGCAGCGATAGGTCCCAGCCGGTGTAGTCCTTTTTCTTTCTTGACGTTTCCCTCAGGTGCTGTTGCTTGCATCACTTTGGTCGGAAGGCTTTGTAGTGGGCTTACGATGTGGAGATTGCCCTGATTGTTGTAAGCTTCTACGTTGGTCATTCAAATCCTGTGTGGTACCATTGCTGCGGAGGTTCTGTCAGATTGCGGGTCAGTGAGGAGAAGAAGTTGGTTTCTTTCTTCTCGTCAGTCTTCATGCCGAGTCTGTGTTTGTCGATCTGGTTCATCTCCGAGGATGTTAGTGAAGAAGTTTTTTGGGTTTTAGGTGGAGGGAGCCGTCTTGCGAAAGCTTGTGTGATATTTCCATCAGAAAATGTTGGACAATGAAAGGACCCGGATGGTTGTTATTCGACTAGATGTTAGTCATTTGTACTCAACCGAGTGGAGCTAGCAGAGATGCGGTGGTTTACGAGAAGTTCAGAGAAAAGCTTGTGTTGGTTTTAAGTCGAGGCGTTCGGTTTTCCTCGGAGGCAAATGGCCGAAGGAGTTGGATGAGTGAAGGCCGCCGTCGGCCGAAGGGCTGATCGCCGAAGGAGGCTGAATTCGTGGGGCGAAAAGGAGCTGTGGTGCGTTAGCTACGAAGGGAAGGCTTGAACGGAAGAGCTTGGCTGGGAACTTCCTGTGGGTCGACGGGCCATTACAACAGAAGTTCCGATGATGACGGACTTGATGGGCGGATCGCCGAGGGAGGCCGTTTTGTGAAGCGATCCCGGGAGGCAGCTGAAAGGGAGCCATGGCGTATCGGCTGCAAAGGGAAGGCGAGAGCGGGTGACCTAGGCCGGAAACATCCAGTGGGTTGTGGGACCGTGACATCAGGAGTTCGGTAGGTGAAGGACTTGGGTGGCCGAAGGGCGAAAGGAACTACGGCATTTTTTGCGTCGTGTGCCGAAGGGGCGAGGTGGACGATGGGGAAACCAAGGGCACGCAGGCGGGGTCCGGCCGAAGGGCTGAAGGGATTGGAAAGTTGTGGATCGGACCCGGGAGGCAACGGGAAGGGAGCCACGGTGTTTTTGGTTTCAACGATGAGCTGGATGGAAGTTTATGATGAACAGCCGAAAGGCGGGGGTGAGACACCAACCTGGACTAGCGGAAGGTGGGACGATCCCCGAAGGACGGGAAGGGAGCCACGATGTCTTCCGGATGAGGCGAAGAATCAGCTGGGATGAGCGGCCGCCCGAAGCGGCAGCCTGAGACAAAGTGATATTGTGGACGAATGCCTGAATTGCAACTCGAGAAAGGGTGGCGATTAGAGCTGAGCTTTTCGGCTGGCAAACCATGGTGTTCATTGAGGTTGTCGCTTGAGTAAGAGCTGGAGCGGAAACGACGAAACGAGGACGAAGGGCGAAGGGGGCTCGAGCCCCCATCTGCGGCGAGACTAGATCCGAAGGTCCAGCCAGGGAGACCGAAGGGATAAGAGACCAGGCTTGGTGCTTGAACAAAGGATGAAAATGAGGAATGGCCTAGGCAATTCAGCAGATCCGTAGGAAGGGAATCGGAGGCATTTTCGTCATAATAGGTGGAACCCGAAGGGTGATGGAGTCGGCGATCATTGATGAAGGGTTGGCCGTAGCGGATTTTCGGGCCTGCGAAGGGACAAAGCAGAAGAGGGGCCATCCCTCCTATGGTATCCACAGGCGTGTGAAGAGAAGGTCTGACGACTTTTTCTTTCGTGAAGTAAGACATCGAAAGTCTGCGTTGAACAGGGTGGAGATGCAGCTGAGAATGCAACTGGAAGGATTGGAATGCGACATGATGATGGACATTGGCCTGGCGAAGGGATGGGCGTGAGTGGTTGAGCTTGGCCTGGATGGAGACTGCCGAGAGGCGTCAAGCAGGACGTGGGATCATAACACGGTGGAAGCAAAACAGGTGAAGGTCACCGCCAGCTGAAGGGATCTGAAATGTGGAGCGATCCCAGGAGACAACGGGAAGGGAGCCACGGAGTTTTATCTGGCAAAGGGATGGCGTGGACGGCTAAGCTTGACTGGCAAACGTCCAGCGGGGAGACGAGACATCGGGAGTTTGTAAGGAGACGGACGTAGACGGCCAAAGGGAGCCACGGCATTTCCTGTGTTGTGCAGCGATGGGGCGAGTTACCGAAGGCGTTGTCTGCCAAAGGATGGGGGATCCAGGGAGACGAAGGCAGGCGGGGTCCGGCCGAAAGAGCTTAAGGGTTTGGAGAGGTGTAGATCGGACCCTGAAGACAAGAGGAAGGTAGCCACCGTGTTTTCGGTTCCGACGATGAACTTGATGGGAGGCCATGATAACAACAGAAAGGCAGGGGTGAAACACCAGCCTGGACTAACGGAAGGTGCAGCGGTCCCAGGAACAACGGGAAGGGAGCACGATGTTTTCGGACGAAAGGTGAAGAACCAGCAGAGATGAGCGGCCGGCAAGCGGCAGCTTGAGACAAAGAGATGGCAGACTCTCGTAGCCGTCATTCGTATAGGGAGAACCGCGCATGTGCTTCATTGAGGCTATTATGTTAAAGTTGACAGGTGTTGGATTTTTCACAGTGAAAAATGATGGTTTGCCTTGGATGACGAACTTCAGTGTGGACGGCCATTGTTGTCTTGATTTTACTCGAGACTTGAATCCAGTCACGGTAAGCAGCTGGATTGGGACAAGTAGTAAGTGAAACTGATAGCTTCTGACTTGATTCTTCCCTGAAAACATGGGTTTTAGCAACAAATGAGACGAGCACCAATGTGAGCAGCAACAGTCGTCTTGATTTTCACTCGCACTCGAGACGTGGGGTCAGTCAAAGGCGAGACAAGCAGTAAGCGATGTAGATGGCTTCTGGATTGATACTTACGTCAAACCGTGAGTTTTAGTCACGAATGAGGAGGGCATCAGTGTGGACAGCAACTGTGGACTTGATTTTTGTTCGAAACGTGGGGTCAGCCACGGTTGTACCAAGCAGCAAGAGATGTAGACGTCTTCCGACTTGACTCTTCACTCAAAACGTGGGTTTTTAGCCATGTTTAGACGAGCAGCAGTGTGGACAGCAGCTGATGACTTGATTTTCACTTGAGACGTGGGATCAGCCATGGACGGGACAAGTAGCAGGAAATGCAGATGGCTTCCAACTTGACTCTTCACTCAAAACGTGGGTTTTAGCCACGAATGAGACGAGCAGCAGTGTGGGCAGCAATTGATGTCTTGATTTTCGCTCGAGACGTGGGGTCAGCCACGGTCAAGACAAGCAGCAAGAGGTGCAAACGGCTTCCGTCTTGGTTCTTCATTTTAGCCACGAGTGAGACGAGCAGCAGTAGACAGCAACTGTTGACTTGATTTTCGCTCGAGACGTGGGGTCAGCTACGGTCGAGACAAGCAGCAAGAGGTTTAAACGTCCTCCGTTTTGGTTCTTCACTCAAAACGTGGGTTTCAGCCATGAGTGAGACGAGCAGTAGTGGACAGCAACTGTTGTCTTGTATTTTACTCGAGACGTGGGGTCAGCTAGGTGAAAACGGGTTCAGTCTTGACTCGTCACTCAAAACGTGGGTTTTAGCCATGAATGAGATGAGCGTCCGTGTTGATACCTGTAGTCTAGAATAACTGTTCGTGACAAGCTGGTTAAGTTGAACCTTGTGAGAATCTGCATCCGTGGTGTGAGTTCACGTTGACCGGTTATTAAAAAAGCAAGATCGAGGAAGCATCGTGCAATGGAAGCTGCGAATTCCATCGATGTCGGAATCAACTGAAACCGAAACGCTTGTCGGTCGTGTCGAGAGCCGTGGCAGATGAAGCTTAGGCTGCGAGTGCGATGGCCATCTGAGGGATAAATCCGAGACGACAAACGCCCCGTTGTGGCGCAGTCGGCGGGGAGGAGCGGCGACGTGAGGCGGTCGAGTTGGCAGAGAGAGAGCGGCACGATGTCGGCATCGGGCAAGCGGGCTGGTACATAGAAGGAAAGTAACGAAAGGCGGGAAACATAGGGACGTGGAGACGTCGCTGGAGGAAAATGAATGACAAGAGCGTCTCCGCTCTCGCTTTTATAAGGAATGCTGCGCCGCGCAGGCACAGTAGGGCATGCAAGCAGGCGGTTGCACAACTAAGAAATCTCCAGGGAACAATGTAATGCTAAATTAACAGGTTAAGATGTTTTGGCAAATAAGAAACATACTTTTCATCAGTTAATTTTACATTCCAGATACCAGATACTTTGGTAGAGTGCTTTACCTGCCCCACCCACGTTTTGAATGCCCGGGTTTGCCCCTTCCGTTGTTAAGATTTCATTCTCCAAACGAGCATTACTTTGCTTCAGATGGCATGTGGCCCAAAGTTATTTTAAGGAAAAGAATATTAATCAATAATTAAAAATTCAAATACGCTAGAACAGCAGGATTATTTCTCTTCATTAGCTTTTAAACTTAAATCGTCAATATTAAAATCACAACTGATTGAATAACCTCCTCAGACCCAGTGTACTATATACCGTACATCTGCAAGATGGAGTAAAAGGTTCCAAGCCCAACGCGAGCTTTAGGAGGGGTCCCCGGGGACCCCGAGTAAAGCGAGCAGCAACAGCACAGTGGTCAGCATTCTCATCTGCGAAGCAGGTGAATGCCGGTTCGAATTCCACGACTGACCCAACTATCATATGGTTAAAAAAAAATCATCGGGTCTGAGGAGGATAATAAAAGCGCGCATAAAACGGAAGCTTTGAACTATGAATTGACATTTTCTATTGTTGATCCATTTTTCTTAATTTCGGTATTTTTATTCTTATTAATTTTTGATGTATTTCATAACTTTTGTAACAAGCAGTCATGTCAAGCCGAAAACTAATGGTTAGTGTGGCAAGGAAGACGCTACAATCTAGTCTTGACCTCTAATGTCCTTGACTTGAGAGCACAGCCTTCAGGGAAAACCCCTGACAGCCTCTGGGCGATAGATGACTCAATATCTATTAGCTTTTGCCAGTTCTACAAACCCAATCAACCTTCATTTTATCAATCTTCTACGCTTGGTGAAAGATACCAGAGATGGATGTTGGAGAGTATAGAAATGTTCATTGTTTATCGTTAGATAAAATCGATATTTTTTTCACTAACGTGTTGGCAAGATAACGGTGGCCCAAATGTGTCAGGTTAACACACGTGCCCCCCCCCCCCCCCCCCAAAAAAACGGCTACAAGAAGGGCAAAGGAGTGTGGTAGTATGGAATAGCATGGGCCGGTGCACCATGGAAGGAGTTAAGGTGCACCACGAGCTTTGTAGTACCCTGAGCAACGTGAACAATAGCCCAGTGGTCAGCATCGTCTCCAAACTAGGTATCGAATGCCGTTCAAATTCAACTGACTGACTTAGTCACGAACTTATAAAAACCGCCCGAATTAATAATTCTTAATTCAAAATGACAAGATCTGAAACACACAGTTTACATTGGCTTTGTGAGGATACACATTATAGACACCTTCCCCAGCCAACTGGGACCCGAACCTATGACCACCGTCTCACTAGGTGGAAGTGTCACCACCTACTGACTGAACCATCTGCTTGGTTCAACTGCTAAACCATCTGCCAACTTGCCAAGATACTGATTTCGCATGGTATAATTCGACTCGTGTAGCTCAATGTGACATGCTGAACCACGAACACTGCGGTTTTTTTTTTTTTGGGGGGGGGGGGGGGGGGTCAGGCTTGGCTTACGCTCACATAACAGGAAAAACCCAAGATATGGTTCAGCAGCTCAAAGTAGGGGTAAACGGCGTTGGGTGAAGAGGGATAGTGTCCTCCAGAGATGAACTGATGCCCCTTCCACACTGAGGAAAAAGCCTGGGCCCAGCCCTGGACTCAGCTCGACCCTTTAACAGTGGTGGGCTTGACCGAGCTCGGGACTTCAAGACCTTGACTCCATGTTTCAGTGTAGAAAGGGTCTGTGTGCGGGCCCACAGTGTCGGAGCAACGTAACAAACCAACAGCTGATCATACACTTCCCTTTTCTAATACTAACAATCAGTACAGAGCACTACTGTGTTCATCACGTAAGCAACTTCCCTAACACAATGTGGTTCACATATACTATAGCACACAAATACTGTAAAGTGTATTAGCTGAATCTACAATCCATATAGCAATAGTTTGCATTCCACTAGGCTGCAAGGCGAGCTTACTGCCCTCATGAGTTACACCCTTAAGGCTCCTGCTTATGCTGCCCAGCAGAGTCCAGGCTAGTTAATTTTTCTTTCACAACAACACTCAAAATGGTGATGCTGTTCTTCCTCTTCTCCCCTCCCTCTCCCACCCCATTCATTCCTCTTCCCTTCACCCACCCCCTCGTTCTTCTTTCCCTCAATCTCATTTTTCTCCTTAAGATCTGGCAGCATTACCCGTTGTCTTAAAGCCTGGGCTTGGGTCCTATGCCCTTTCAAACGAGGGGTCGTGTCAGAGTAGAGCTTTCCAAGTGGTGACTCCAAGCGCCAGGACCTAAAAAACGTGGTAATGAGTTGGGGTCCATTCGCAATATAGGGTGGAAGTGAAGTGGCAGCAGGTTCAGTTTTCCGAGCTGTTTAATGCTGCACAGTGGTTGCTTGCCAGGGCATGGTGGTCTGATGGTATGGTGGGCATGGTGGTCTGATGATAGGCATGACTATCTCATGTGCGAGATGTCCAGGGTTCGAGTTCGATCTCCACCACCTACAGTGGAAATTGGGCGCATATGCAGAAGGGGTTGATTACACCACTCACACTCTGTTACATGCAGTAACCACCTACTGTTGTGTGAACGATGTTCCCTGTAGTCGGATGTTACCGAATGCACCACACCCTGTAGAAATTAACGCATAAAGTAGTTATGTCCGTAACCACTTGGCTCCGCTTTATTTGCTGTGCTTGGGTTCCCAGGAATTCTTCACAAAGCGAAGCTTTCGTCACTGGACTTTTCTTGCATAGGGAAACGTTCTAGTATTGGTGCGCAAGTTCTTTATGCACTAAAATTTCAAGCAGATTTACCAAATTTCAACGGACTTTCACTACACATCATAAAGTGCCATATTTCAGAAATATCCGGTATTGCTAAATTCCACCGCCCCAGAAAATACTACCTGGTCGAGGTTACGGCAGTTTTTAAAGTCTTTAAGTGGTTTAGAAAATAAAAATGTGTACCAAAAGTTAATAAATACCAGTAAAGGATTAACGAGCAGACAAGCAGGCAAAGAAGCAGGTAACTTTCCCTCGTTTGTGATCTTTACGTCACCAACGTGAACAGCAAACAGCTCCTAAGCTCGGCTGGGGCCTGTAGCCGGGGTTCACACCAGTAGTGCATAATTTGTGACATGACTGAGGGCTAGTACACAGGATGTCCTGGGCTCAGGTCCAGTCAAGGTAAGACATTTAGGACAATTAATGCGGATGCAAACCTAGTTACGTTGCCTTTTGGACTTAAATGTCTGACTGCCTGTGCAGAGAATTGAACCCACGACCTTTGAAACCACGACTATTGAAACCAAAGGACAAAGTCCTACCGCTGAGCCATACTGACCATGTCAGTATGGCTCAGCAGTAGGACTTCGGCCTTACCCTTGTAGCCTTATTTGCCCCTTTTCAAGCCCATTTGGCTTTTCGCCGTGTTTAAAAGATAACAAATACTGGCCACCTCTTAAACAGATAAGAATTTCAAGTCTATTGATCTCTCTCTACTCAAACTGTTGTGGCTCCCAGTTTAAGCATGTGCACGAATTTTTTTTACATCCAAACTTTTACCCTATATTAAAAATAAAATTAAGCTAGACTATGGAAGCTAGACCTGTTTTATGGACCTAAAATCCAATTTTGAGACCGAAAAATTTCAAAATAATTGAAGAAAAAGTTTAGAACTTAGTTTAAAGTTAAGTTTCACGAAGGTTTCCCTGAAAGAACCAAGCAAAGCAAAGCTGAGTAGTCCTAGCCGTGATTTCCATGCCAAGAAGACGCGAGTCGAACCGTGTTGCCAAACTATGCATACCTTCACCTATTTCACCTCCTTAACACAGCCTAATCTAATCAACGAGGGATAGTTTGCCACTAAACATGTCTTATGTCATAAATTGATTTGATAACGACATATCAAGCTGAACCACTCACTAAGTCTTAAGTACGATTTCAACAGATAAATCCTTCGACACCAAAAACGAACTTCGGATATGTAGATTAACATCGGTAGGATTGAGCCATTATACATATACATCCAGATCTGTTTTCAAGGCCTTTTTAAATGTATTTTGCCAAGGACGCAGCTGTCATACTCTAAAAGGGGATGGGGGCGATCATTCCAGCCAACAAGCCTACATAGAAAAAGAATAATTGAAATCCGTTGGGTACACAGAGCGCCCTGTTCTAAAAGCCTAAAAAAAGTGTGTGTGTGTGTGGGGGGGGGGGGGGGGGTGTGTGTGTGACATACGATTTAAAAAGTGATCAAGTGACACCAATTTTGTAATACAGTATCCTGGCTTTAAAAACTGATTGTCAGATTTGTTTTAAAAAGTGATCAAGTGACAATGATGTTAATTGTGAACTTATTAAGAAAGCTGAAGCTAGTTGGAAACTACAATCAAGTTCACCATTTTGCACAAAACTATGCAAGATTTAGAGATTTTATTTACTTTAGGTAGCATTTTTTGCTACAGATGGCTTTGATCGAGCAACCATCTGAATCTAACTACAGTTTAAGTAGATATTAAGCAGATATTAAGGCATTGCAAAACATTTAACAAAAACTGATTGTTAGTCACCTAGCAGATACTAAGTCATTGCAAAACACTTAACAAAAACAAGTCCAAAGGAGAGCTTTGAGCAGGTTCCCTAGGCACACGAGCAAAGTTGAGCCTAGTGGTTATCGTCATGGAACAGGGAGCAAAGGGACGCGGAAAAGTAATAACTTACACCTAGAAAACAGGTAAATAGGCACAAATTAATTCCTTACAGACAAACAAACTACCAAAAGCAGCCTTTGTTACTGCGCCTAAACCATGCACCACGGCTGCATCACGTGACTGGGCTGGTCCACTCAAACGGCCAAAGCTCAGCTATTCTCGTTCGTCAATGGCTGACTCATGATGACATGACATCACGGCAAACAGCAATGTCTCGCAGTATAGCTGAATTCTTTCTCTTCGTTAGGTTCAGACAGTTGCGTAATATGGCATATAGTGGCAAAAACTTGTATCAAAAGTTGGAAATCGTGATTTCTATAATTATGTAAAGTACTGTTCTACTGTTCTTTTAATAAATCAAAAGGCCTCATTTTTCACATACAGGTGAAAATAGTCTGAACTGCCCTTTTAAATATATGAACGAGCGTTATGAAAATACAAAGTTAACCAAGGGTGGTTATGAAGGAGGTGTAACACGTCAGTGACATACAAATCACTTGAATAAGTGAAGGAACACTACACACCCAAGGATGACCAGTGAGCAGCAACAATGACGAAAAAATTGGCGTCACAACAGAGTCGAGGAATCATGCCAACACATGAATTTTTTGCCAGTACTACTACACATTTGTCATCTTTTGGCTGGTCACGATGTTGGCTCCGTAGTGATATTTGCAGCTAATTTGGCGGGAAAATATTAATTAACTCGCACGTTGATTGACTGTCAACGTCTATTGGTGAAAACTGATTCATAGCACCAACACAGCCATTTTAAAATGGGTTAGCCAAACTGTGGATAATCTTGGTGCCTGTTTCACTCCAGTCAAGTGGGTCAGTCACTGGGTCAGTCCGCATCAGCGGGTCAGAGGGCCACATAATTCAGTGGGTCACCAAAAAATGAACCATTCCATATATGCTTGCTGTGGTTCCCTGATCCAAACGTTAAAACTTCAAGGCCATGCCATTCTTCTTTATTTTCTAAGATTTTTTCCATTTTTGGAAGTAAACTGCTCGTTTAGACGAACTGGTTAATTTCGAATCTTCATATATGCTTCAGAAAGAGAAAGAAGCAAAGGGAAGGGCAAATCCAGTAACTCAAACCAGGAATTCTCCGATAGAAAATGTCCAGAATAGGTCCTGTTGTTACAGGATCATGGAGGCGGCTAAGATTAACTCAAGACGAACACAGCGTTGTATTTTAGGCCGCAGTTTACTCTCTTCCTCACCGACCTCGTGTATGAGTGGCAGTGAACCAGACTTGGTCGACTCAACGCCGCATTGGACCCACTGCCTACGGCTTCTTGGAGTGGTATTTACATCGTTTGAGCGATTCACGAATGGCTGTCTACTAGTCTACAGTCCCATCCGCATACAAACGTAAGTGCAGGGGCTTCTCATCAGAAGTGGCACTTCTACCTGCCTTTTATAGTGAGCGGTGTTAAGTGCCATGCCGCCACTGTCCATGCACGATTTCCTAAGACAGCCACATCAGGCTACTCTTGCACCTGTCGTGCCAAGGTCAAAGTCCGAGGGGTTGCTTCTCAAGTGATGGCCTGTGTATTTGGTTTTGCTCGTGTATCCAGGTAGTCACACTGTAACGGCTAAAAAAGGATGGTAGTCTCCACTACCAATTTCGCCAGGGTCCCATTTCAGTCAGTTATAGACCAACTTCTTCGTGCCACTCGGCTGAGCTCTGCCCCCTCCCAGAAGTCCTTGGAATGTATGATGACTACTAAACCTTAAAGAGTGGATATCAACTTTGGTAATACGGTGTAGAAATGCTTGGCAATCCACGAGTACTTCACAGTATTTCTTGGTAATCATCGGATAATCCTACTAATCTGATGGTATTCCTGGTATTCTCTGGTAATTTCCAGTAAGCAGGAAACAAGAGAATCAGTGGTAATCTTACGTATTACGTGTAAAAATCCGCTAATCTTAAGTAACACATCAGTAATCCGAAGTATTTCTTGCAGTAATCCAGTATTATGAAGTACACCAAACAATCGTGGCTTGGCATTCAACGTAATCTTACATACTACTATCAGGTAATCTGGTCGTTAATTCACTGTTACTCCATGGTAATTTGCAGTCCACGTTTGCAACTAATTTGGTGAAAGTAGTTTTGAACAGGTAACGCCCCTTCGCCTTAAAGCCGCCTTTTCACCTCCTAGATGCAGCACCATAGAATCTTCGAGCAATACAAAGAAAATAGCGGCAAACTAAAAAAGGAACAACACTATTCGCAGCAGGGCCGCGATTTTCATAACGTAAACGAGATCACGTGACCACATCAGCCTATTGGATGACGGAAAATCTGGAATGTGGATGCTGTGTTTACGGTGAACAGGTGTCTTTAAACAGGGTTCATACGTGACAGACGAACCCAATTTCAGGGGCTTTTAAAAGATTTTCAATGCCAACTTGACACAAATTTCACGTCAATTTGCACATTAATTATCGAAATTACCAGTTTTATCTTTTTATCGTAGCCTATACATATTAAAACACATTACAAACAAATTTACTGTTTATCTAGTTCGTTTTATGATAATACAACTGTAGTAGGCACCTACGCTGCAAGAAAGAATACAGCCAGTGAAACAAACAGCACTTTGCTGAGGTGCTCCGTCTGGCACAAATTGCTTGTAACGCACGGCACCTCATTCTCCGGTCCTACTCTGGCAACAGCGTTCTGAAGAGATATATTAAATGAATGATTTTTTTTTTTTGCGATCAATAAAACGTAAAAGGACAAGGAAGGGATACAAAGTATCCACTGACACCAAGTCTGTCACGTACAAATATAAAAATTATTTATATTCTATTGTTCTAAAATAATCTATACTATGCTGGCTAACGCCTTTGTCATGTATTCGGCTAGCAAGCTCTTTTTGTGCATTTATTCATTTAATTTTACATCTAGGCCTATTAATAGCATTATTAGTCATTAAGTGCATTTCGTCAAGTGTACTAGGCTCCAACGCTGGTTAAAATCCATGACAACACGTTTCAAGAGCCTTTTTTTTATTTCAAAGCTTTTTTAAAGAATTCAGGAGATTTTGTCCGATCTTAAAACGAATTTGGCAAATTTATAATTTCTAAAAAAAACATTTCAAACTTCTTGTTGCTGTTCCACTGATTGGCTCTACTCCCAGTTACGTTTCAATAAAAAAAAAATTACGTCACTTTGAATAAAAAAAAAACTGGGTGATCATTGTCTGAGGTATAAATACAATTTCTTTTAATAAAACAAATTAATAGTCTGCAACTTGTACTTTTAAAAAGAGCGTAACGACGTGAGAATTTTTTTTTTTTTTTTTTTTAGAAATGGCAGAGAACCCTCTAGCGCGCGTTGGCCCGATTTCTTGCTGTGCCACTTAGGCTATCGAGAATTTTAAGACGACGAAAACCACGCAGCAACACCTCCAAAAAATACTTAACAACTCTCAGTATAAAAAAATGTGATTGGTTACGAACGCATGTCTAACTCTTTTTCTACTTAACAGGTTCGTACATAAACATTTTCAAGGATTTTTCAAGGCTTTTTAAGGCTAACTTACAATTTCATGGCTCTTTGCAGTAGACCAACAAAATTACATTTTAAATTCCAGCTTTTTTCCCAGATATCATTGTTGGCACCAGTGTATTCTTAGTTTGCAGTAGGAAGCTAAGCCGTCTTAAAACAACGACAAACATTACGTCCTCCCTCCCACCAATGGACAAGGAGGAGCATCACTTGCTTTAGCTGCCCCTTCTGGCAAAAGTTGCTTGCGCTGCAATGCAGGTATGTCTTTCTGTCAAGTCCAATCTGAGGCAAGAATCTTTTACAGAAGAAATGGATTCGGCCGACAAACTATTTCTTTTCATTTCTTAAACCTAAATTAATATTACTGTTGTGCCATTAACCTCATTTCAAACAAAGTACACTCAAAATGCAAGGGCATTTCAAGGCTCCGACAACAAAAATCCCAATTTTCAAGGTTTCTCAAGCCCTTGAATTTTCGCTTTTCAAATTTAAGGCTTTTCAAGGAATTCAAGACCGTGTACAAACCCTGCTAACAGTAACAGTATTTGCTAGTACAAGTATTTTTTTAATTTAAGACTTATCTTAGGTCGCTACAATTTAATTAATTGGTTCTCAGGAAGGGTACAAAAAAAAATATTAACACGGTTTATTCGCCAGTTTACGGATGTAGGTGAAGGCGTTTTTTTCCGGTAGCCTACCATTTGTTGTGGGGTTCAATATTTATGTTTCAATGTCAGGTTTAGCCATGTTCAGAGTGAAATTACTGCACATTAACACAAAAGACTATCTTTTCATCCACGTTTTAATTGTGACATTCCTAGCTAAACAGCCTTTAGATTTCGTTTCGAGGTGATAACGTGAATGGAGCTCGGGGTGCTATCGTCATCAGCTCATAAATTGTTTGGTGAAAGCGTTGACCCGTGATCATAGTCTTTATTTTTTAAAGATTTTTTCATGTGCTAAAAAAAAAATCACGCTTGTACTCTTGAGAACCACTTAATTATCTTTTACTGGTCTTATCAGAACATGGGATTACGGTATTTCGTTTTCCAATTTCTACGTTATGCTCCGCGGAAATCGACTGATAAGCATTTTAAACTATGCGAGGTGACATTAATTTCCTTCTTCTAAGAAACCATTTTCCAGACTATATAGTGTTTCAGGAAAAGATTTTTTTTAAATACCCTTTACAGACTGAACGTGAAACAACTGGGAGACTTAGTTTAAGGCAAAGAATTGCAAGTAAACAAAACATAAGCCCAGCAGATTACTAATGCACTGTTCCGATCACTTTATTTTTTTTTTCGGCTAGTAATTAGAGTAAGCCTGATAATTCTTACGCCCCAACCAATATTAAAACAAAAAGATAAAATGAATTATTATACTAACTGATAATTTTTTCACCACCTCTCGTTGCGCAACAAATTCGTATCTTAACCCACCCATCCAACCCCCGACGGAAAACAAATTCGGCTGGATTACTGGCAAATAAATACAGATACAAACCTATTTCCGTTGCCTTTTGGACTTAATTGTCAGACTGCTTGAGTGAAATTGAACCCTCGACATTTGACACCAAATGCTGTTGCTCTACATCTAAACTTGGTCTCAAAGGTCGTGGGTTCAATTCCCGTTCAAGCAGTCTGACATTAACTCCAAAAGGCAAAAGAAATATGTTTTCACCTGTATTTATTTACTAGTATTCCGGTGACCTCTGACAAACGAAACACCATCAGGCCACTTACCCTCCCCTGGGGGCAACAACGGTAGACTGGTTTCACAAACTTTGCAACTTAACTCTTTATAAAGAAGCGAATGATCCTCCCCCTCCTTCCCACCTCTGTGTTACATTTACTACCTTAACAAGTTCCAAATTCGAAAGTTTTGACGTAACTTGATTGTTACGTTTGCTCGCCAGAAGGCCCCTATTATAAATAACATTTATAAATCCAGTGGTACGGCGAACATTGGTGTGGGTTTTTATGTTAACGTATGACTCTGCTTAGAATATGCTAGCCGAATTTGGTCCCCCCACTACCCACGGGATATCGACCTGGTCGAATAAGTGCAGACAGGATTCACAAAAACTTGAAAGGCCATGAGTTGATCTCCCGTACGAGGTCAAATTACCCACTCTTGGTTTAGAATCGCTCGAGGTTCATAGACTGAAGGCTGCCTTGCTTTTTCATTATTGCACGGGGCATTGAGCTATGACTCATTGTTTATTTTTTGAACTTTGAGGGATAGACGGGCAAGGGGCCACCGATGCAAAACTAGCAAGTCTAAACTAGACTGTCGACATCTCTGCTTTTCTAATCGTATTGTATTGTATCGTATCGTACTGTATTGTATCGGAATGCTTTACCCAATGAGGTTGTTTTGGCAAGCTCATTGCAAGTTTTTAAGCTGAAATTGAAGGCTTGTGCACTTTCTAACTTTCTTCGTTACGGAAACACTGCTCTTTTGTAACTTGTGTATCTTCATCACTGTTATACAACTCTTTTGTTTTTAATTTAAACCATTACAGAACATTTGATACATGGTTTATTTATTTATGACTTGTTATGTATTGTATTAAACCATGCATTAACTTCAGTAATTTTTTATTTTACTTTTTTTAAGTTAAGTTTTAGTTCTTTACGTCTTAGTACCATTTCAACATGTTGAACTCGTATTAGCAGGCTCGTTTGCCCTACCAGATACCATTTGGCTTTACAAGTCAATGAAGATTTATTTACGTATTTATTTCTTTATTTAAGTTTCAAAATTGGTACCCCAAGGGGAGGGGGAGGGGGGAACTAGCCGTCGTGGCAATAACACCCACAATTCCCTCAAGGACCAAATGACACTTGAATTCAACTAATGTGCAAAACTAGCAGCAAAAAGACAAAAAAAAAAAAACAAGATGCACTAACACTGTATTAGTAATTCGACGTGTCGTATGGTAGAATACAAAAAATCTGTAATTGACGTATGAAGTTGGAACGGCAGACATACCAATAGGACACTATTAAAAAATCTGATTGCATGGTGTACTGAAGAATATCTACTATAGTGCACATTATATTAAAAAAAATTGTCTCGTAACATTTGCTACTACGATACGGCAAATGAGCCAGAATCTTGTGTGCGACGATGCAATCACTGACCAGATATGTTTTCATCGGACGCTGATATTGGTATTCTTACAAAAAACAAACTGAAAGCTTCGTTGTTGTACAGTTTCCCGTACCCGTTGTTCTTGTTCATCAGACTTTTACATTTTTCAAAATCTTCGAACACCATATTTCATAAATTCAGCAGGTAATTTGGTGGAGGGGGGGGGGGGTAGGAGAAATCATATTGCGCTGAGGGTACGTCAGGTTGACTACTTTAAATTTATTTACACTTTTTAGGTGTATTAACAAAAGTTAAAATATTCACACGAAAATTGTGACAAGTCCACATTGAATATAACACTGCAATTTCATGTGGCCAATTTTTGTTAGGCTACTCAATACAAAGTACTTGTTTTACTAGCGTTTTATAATTATCTTTATTATTATTATTTGTAATTTTAAATCTGTGGTTAAAACTAATGTCGAACCAATAAAACTTGCGTGAGTCTTCGTGTTACGGATTTTTAAAAAATCTTAAAGTCAGAGGCCATTAGGAATATCCCGCCCTTCCCTCCCTCTGGCCAGTCTGCCACTGTGAAAACAGGACATTATTTGCTTTGCTCACTCGTTCAATAGGAAACAACACCACAAATACGCGTAATAAAATACTGTAATATATCGCACCCGAAAAGCAGCGAGGATGGCGCAGTAATTAACAGCAAAGGTTTTATACGAGCATCGCATTCATTGCATCGTCCAGATTCAATCATAGAAATTCGATATACCATCCAGATCACCGTAAAGGTAAATGATGACTGACTTTGTGTTGTTCTGCGCCATACGAGATGAGCCATCTCGACGTACACGATAGCCTCTAACCGACCGCAATGCTGAAGAGCTGACTTGCCGAAATGCGCAGTTACACGCCGCAATTTTTCGTATGATGGGAGTTAAGCGCACACCTTTACGCTGAGGAAGCGCGTCAGCCACTCATCGTGTACTATTTGACGACGGTTTTTTGCTCAGAGACCTTTTTAGAGGTTAGCCAACTAAAACCGGCCTAACTAAATTAAATACATCATAATACCTTCTGTGCTGGCGCACTGCAACTCACCCACCCGCATACTAGAATTTCGTCGGATCAGAATTGAACAAATGTGTTTGGTTTTTGAGGAGATATCGCTGACGTAAATCGGCTACCCCCGTTTTTTGGCCACAACCACATTAATTCGACGTGTGACACGTCGAATTAAAAAGCTCTCAGGTGGAACGATTGCCCCTGCTGAGATATGAATATTGTTTGCCACAACTACGTTTATTACGTGGTCTAGCGCAAAGAGAGGGGAGAAAAAAACTAAGAAAAGTTGGTGACATAATTGCAGAATTTTGGATCTTGTGTGCGCCAATCATCGGAAGCTCTCCGGTGGAACGAGTGACCACTGCGAACTGAAATTTTTTTGGCATACCTAGGTTTTTTTTTTTAGGTCTAGCACGAAGAGAAGGGAGAAAAAAACTAGGAAAAAGTTGGCGACATAATTGCAAAATTTTGGATCTTGTGTGCTCTGATCATCGGAAGCTCTTTGGTGGAACAATTGACCACTGCTACGATCTGAAATTTTTTTGCTATAACTAGGTTTATTTCGAGGCCTAGCGCGAAGACAGGGGAGAAAAAAACTAGAAAAAGGATAAGTTGGCGACATAATAGTAGAATTTTGGATCTTGTGTGCTCCAATCATTGAAAGCTCTCTGGTGGCACGATTGACCACTGCAGCTGCGATCAAACATTTTTTGCCACAACCGGGTTTTATCGAGGTATAGCGCGAAGAGAGGGGAGAAAAAACTAGAAAAGATGGTGACATAGGCCTAATTGCAGAATTTTGGTTGTGTACTCCAATCAGTCGGAGGCCGGTCCTCTATGGTCCTCCTGGTCATCCTTTAATACGACCCTGTGCGTAATTATGTAATAGATATCCGTGAAGTAGACCGGGTTATCCCGAAATAATTGCTCGTCTGCGAGAAACGGAACAGTCCAAAGATCGAGGGGTTGCGAAATCGAACGAGCGCGCCAGCGCGAGTTTGATTTTGCTACCCCTCGATCTTTGGACTGTTCCGTTTCGAGCAGACGAGCAATTATTTCGCGATAAGCCGGTCTAATTCACGGATATGTGTTTTAATGCTAAGGTGTGACGTCGAGCCAACAAGTAGTTATTTGAGATTTAAAAAAAATTTATTTGAAAATTTTATTTGTAAATTATGACGTAAATTCCTGAACTCAAACTTCCTGTCTGCGAAAGTCTCAGGTACGCGAGGGCGTCCCTATATCCAGTCCCAGTCACCAACATTTGTGTTTAAGGTAAAACCGTATTTTTTCTACTTTATTAGTTTAAATAAGATATAGCGTATAAAATGCGGTATTCGCTTGAGTCTCGTAGGTTTTTAAGTGTGTTTAGAAGGTGTCAGTAGGCTAGTTTTCATACCGTCGGAACGAAAGGTTGTCGGGGGGGTTCGACTTGGACTATTCAATCGTGGGTGAGGGTGGGGAGGGGGCTAGCATCGTACGCGAGGTTTTTTTTTTCCTTGTTAGTGCGGAAAATGTCGCCAGGTTATAAATGTGCTGTTCGCTTGAGTATCGTTATGTTTTTAGGTGTGTTTACAAGTGTCGGTAGTCTAGTTTTAGTACTGTCGGAGCGAAAGGTTGACGGATTGGGCCATTCTTACATGGGTGGGGTTCTAGCATAGTAGCCTACGCGAGGTTTTTTTTTTGTGTAAGTACGATAAATGTCGCAGGTTGCAAATGTGCTTATTTATGTTGGTTGAATTTGTGTTGTGTACGGTAGTTTTGCAAAGTATGTCACGTGGTAGAGCAGTGGTTGTGTAGAGCGCGGAAAAAGTTAGATTATCCAAAAAAGTGTGGGTTATCAAAATTAACCCACAGTCACGTGTGTGGGTTTTCAGATTAACCATATATAACGGCTACACTTTTAGCATGGGGATGTGTTGGCGTGACGTCAGCACCGTGCATTAATTACTGATATAATACCCAACCACAGGAACCAGCACAAGAAGGGGGAGCAGCCTGCAGCAGCCCAACAATTCAAAGTAACGGCTACAATTGCGGCTAAAATGTAAAATAACGTTTGTTTCATTCTTCCTGCGCATGCCATGTCTTTTTAGGGGCTGCGCCGAAATTTCGACGAAATGTCCTGTTAACCTTGAGTTGCATGAGTTAATTTCGCATACTTTTTTTTAAGGATTATATGGGCCAGTCGTGGGATTCGAACCAGCATTCGCTTTGTTTGGACACGAGGACGCTGATCACACGGCTAATGCTGCTCGCTCTGCTCGGGTCCACGCGGCCCCTTCACAATGTTCCAGAGGGGAGGGGAAGGGGAATGAGAAGGGGAGATCACAATAAGTGCTTACTGAATGTGCGCATCAAGCCCAAGGGGGGATGCGGGTACGTGCCTGGAAAGGATGGGTGTTTTTTTTTTTTTTTGTGGGGGGGGGGGACAATAAATTTAAAACCGAACACCAGGGGAGCTGGGAGAGAAAGGCAGGGAGGTATACAGACCCGACACTTCTGGAGGATTGTCGGGGGAGCCTGACAGGGAGAGGGGGTGTGCAGGTTGGGGTGGGGGAAGAAATTGAAAAAGCCACGATACGCTGGAGGGTGTGCAGTGGGGTGTAGGGTGGCGGGGTGGAGGGAGAAGAAACACCGAGGGTGCCGAAGGGCGGGGCGGTAAACAAACTCTACACTGCCGGAGGGCATGCAGTGATTGGGGGGGGGGGCCGGTGGGGGGGGGGCGGGGCCAGAAACAGGGTTGGGGAGTGTGAATTTAGGGGTGCCAGAAATTGAAAGCACCAGTTACTTTACTAGCACCGGGAGAGGCTAACTCCAGGAAATTCAATCACCGTGCAGCATGCACGAGTCCAGCTAGTGTCATTATAATGGGGGAAGCTCTATCTCGATGAGGGAAGTTTGGAACTATAAAGGCCACTAAACAAACCCTACACAAGTTGACCTGGTAAATCTAAACCCATTTTATACAACAAGGTTTGGCTTGGCCCTGAAACAGACAATCCAAACAATACACGAATAGGTCAGACTGAACTGAGACTGCGCATCACTGGTCAGAAGTTCAAACTGGCTCAAATAACAACTAGTACAAAGCTGAAGAGAAAGGGACACCTACAAATAAATCACAATCCGACTGCTCGCTATTTCCATACTGCACAGTTAAGGATTCGGATTTCCTCTGGAGACTTTTAAAACAATCTCGAACCCAACGGATTTAGCAAACTTGCATCGCTAGACGGCGTTAAAAGACATTTAAGTGATCTGCTCTTGTAATGTTGCAGTAACAATTCTCATAAACAGAAAAAAAATGATATCCAATGTAGAAAGATTTTATATCAAGATAAATTTTTAATTTCCATTTTTGATTGTTTTGCAGCTTTTTTAATTTGGTTTCGACCTCTTTTTTTTTTGTGTGTGTGCTTTCGTTCTCTTTTATTTTGCTTTTGTTCTCATTTGTATTGTGCAGAGCATAACAATGAATGAAAACAAACAAAAAAAAGAACGAAACCAATGTAAAAAAAAAGCCGCAACATGAGTGCAATGAAAAAAACACTCGAGGGGGGAATTGAGTTGCAGAGAGGAAAACCCTGAGGGAAAATATTTTTGGTGGTGGTGTTATACTTATTCGGCTAGGTTAGTTACCCGGGCTCGAATTTCACAAGGCAGGGTAAGGAGTTTAACAGGAAATGGACCGTGTTTTGCTTCGGCTTTTTTTCTGCAACTTCTATTTTTTATATTTGTTTTGATCCTAGTAAACAACTGATGAAAACAGGTGGAGCAACCAAATTAAAAAAAAACAGAAGTGAACTACATTTTACAACAAACACGCAAGTTTATTCAAAACAAATTGCTAGTTTGTCATTATCTTTGCAAGTGTGTCTTTATCTTGCTTAATGCTGGGACATTATTTTAAACTAGAAAACAAAAATAAACTTTTGTTTAAGTTCAAACAAGTGCAAGGACTTATGCACCTTGAGTGAACCATGTTGGTCACTACACGTTCTTGCTACTACATGCCCTTGTAAATCAACTATGTGTAACAAACTGCAGTTGAAATGACTTGCATTTGCAGACGCTGTATTTTTGTCCGTTGGAATAGAATGTTATAGAACATAAAAGAGTGCAAATTTAGTAACTTCCAACATTTAGTAGCAAATATGCTTTAAAACGATATCTAGCAGCAAGAAATGGTTGAATACGATGTCTAGTACCAAGAAATGCTTGAAAACAACATATAGTAGCAAGAAATCCTTGAAAACGATTTCAAGGTTCAAGAAATTCTTGAAAAAGGCAGCAAGTATCAAGAAATGCTTTAAAACGACATCTTGTAGCAAGAAATGCTTAAAAACAGGAAATTGCCAGCCCCTCGTCCGGGCCGGCTAAATTTGGTTTCCGTTACCTAAACGAAAATTTACGGGGCGTCGGACGAACGTCTAACTGGAAAATCGTATAAGGGGATAATTGTCTAATATCTGCATAAATAAAAAATCTGGAAAACCGTCTAAACGGATTATCTTATAATGGAAAATCATCTAAATAGCATATCGTATAATGGATAATCTTATAATGGATAAACGTCTAACTGTGGTTTCTGATGTTATATGTATAGCCGCAGCGAGAGTGGCAGCGCGAACAAGGCAGGGACATTAGACGATTTTCCATTATACGAATTTCTTGTTACACGATCTTCCATTATACGAATTTCCACTTAGACGATTTTCCATTATACGAATTTCCTGTTAGATGACTTTCCGTTATACTGTTATACGTTCTTCCAATTATGCAATTTTCCCGTTACACGATTATCACTCGCCCCAAATTTACAGGTAATGGTTATTACCGAACGGCAAATAGAAACGAAGTCCAATACCCAGTGATGTTTGAAAACTACGTCTAGCAGCAAGAAATGCTTTATAACGAAGTCCATAGCAAGAAAAGCTTGAAAACGACATTTAGTAACAAGAAATGATACTAAAAACTGAATCGTTCTTTCTGTATTTAAAAACAGTTTAAAATGAGTGATATAAAGGGAAGGGCACCACGACACGTCGGTTATTTGTACCAATATCTGACAAATCTGACCTCAGTTTGGCACACAGCTGAAAAGCTAAAGCGCCAAAGGAAATAAATACAAAAGATGCGGTTAAAGAGCCACAGAAGCAGACGGGGTAAGGGATAATCGTCCAACTGGAAAACCGCATAATTGGAAGAACGTATATTGTATAACAGTATAACGGAAAGTCGTCTAACAGGAAATTCGTATAATGGAAAATCGTCTAACTGGAAATTCGTATAAAGGAACATCGTCTAACAGGAATTTATAATGAGAATTTACAATTTATAATTTATATTAGATGATTTTCCATTATACGATATTCCGTTTAGACGATTTTCCAGATTTTTTATTTATACAGATATTAGACATATTATCCCATTAGACGATTTTCCAGTTAAACGTTCGTCCGACGCCCCGAAACAGACACAATATGTGGGTAAAGAGCCACAAAGAACAAACGTCAGGCAAAATGAGGTTTTGACCACAGGAGCGAAACCAGCCAGAAGTTTTATTGTAGAACAATCCGTACTTGTGTTGCGCTTTAATAAATTCTACGCATACGTGCTATTATAATCACTCGAACTCGAACGGAAAGTCTATATTGATAACTTGTCTCACGTTTGAAGTCATTATTTGTATCACTACGTTGTCCAGAGCGATCTGAGAACATTTTAGCATCGAGGTACAAGCCCCGGCCATCACCAGAAGTTAGACTGGGATAGCAAACACTAAAAGGCTTCTCAGGTCGCTCTGGATAACGCAGTGGTACAAATAATAACTTCAAACGTGAGACAAGTTAAAAAAAAAAAACGTCCAGTGCGAGTTCCAGTGATAGTAAAAAAAAACCGGATTGTTCTACGATACGAATTACGTCTTCTGCTGGTGTCGCCCCTTTCATTATATATATAGACTGTATCCAGGCGGAGCGTGAGCAACGGACGACGAGCCCCTGTAATTTTTACTGACGTTTATTTAACTAAATACAATCCGAACTTTAAAAGTGTAGAAGAACAGAATGCAATGAAACTAAAGTAGACTGTAGAGCCTAACGTACTTTTGCAAGACTGCCTTGATTATCTCCCAGAATTTCTGGCAGCATTCCGTGTTTCTGCAGGATACATGGGGTGCCTGTAATGCCAGACACTCGACCAAGATGTGTGCAACTGTACACAGAACAAGAGATGCGTACCAGCACATCTCCACTACAAGCAAGATCCCATGCATCAAGGAAGTGTGGCCCGTCCGAAGTGTGGCCACAACCAATGCTTCCCGACAACTAGATCGTGATACAAGTGCCATTCTGCAACATCTGGCTTGACTGCAATAACCTTATTGTCAATAACCTTATTCCATTAATCTTTCCATTTACCCATTAGTTTAGCTCGACAAGTTTGTATTATTTCATTATGCAATAATTCGAAACGGCACTTTTTCGTTTGTGCATGCAAAACCTACTCATTTGATAGTGTTGGGATAAAAGGGTAACGTGCTAAAACTAACTAATTTATGAAAAAGAGAATGCAAAGCAATGTAAAAGCCATTTATTTAGTTTTAAGTGACATTGTTTGACAGCTTGAGTTTGTTGTCTTGTTTCGTTGAACAAAATTATATGGAGAAAGAGTACATTCAGAACCATTTCTCCTAAAAATAGATTGTGTTTACTTTCCGGGATTCCATTCAAATTCCACAACTCTGTAACTTCACCAGGGCCTTGATTATTGTTCTTGAAATGGGACATTGGTATGTGCGCACAGAAACAAACATTGGTTCAGAATGTGAAAACAACACGATTTTTTGAAAGATTGCATCATTCTAGAGGAACTTGTGCTGTTGGAGGTATTATGTGACTGAGGCAAAGATAAAGCTGAACAATCACTTAAAAATGAGTCTTAAAAAATAAAAAAAAATTAAAACAGATTTTACAAACACAGAAATGTACTGTAAGGGATAAATTAGCATCTACTCACACCATAATCTGAGCGTTACAGGACAGAAAACTAGCCGAAAAGTTAAAAACGCTTTAGAAAACGGGACAAATTGACCATGTTTAAGTTTCTTTTAAAAGCCGAATGGGATGGTGAGAAGACTGCAGAGGATGGCAGGAAGTTCCAAACAGGGACCACCCGGTTTGAAAGATACGTTCATATTTTTTTCGGTGTGGAAAAACCGGGATTTAGTTTCAGTAAATGCCTACGAGTATTGATGTTTTGGTTCAACAAAAAACTTTTTACATAATCCAAATCAATTTGATTATGTAACACTGAGTATGTAAGGAAAAGTCAGCCCCACACGACTCAGTTCGAGGGACTCCCAAGTGTAAACGCTTTAGATGGTCCGAGTAAGAAAAATTCAAACAGCCAGCTGAGGACAACGTCGGATGGAGATCACAAATTAACACGAAATTTCAGAAGTGCATTGTTATGCCGTTCAAGTCGTCCTCAGTCTACTGTTACCAACTTGCCATGGTAGCAATCGAAAAACACCGCAAAAGGGCTTTGTACCAAGCCAACTTCGAGCACAACTTTCCACAGATAACAGCAGCAGCAACAGAGCGCACTCTTCCTTGACCTTAGGGTGCAATACGCACATGCAAGGTTGGTAAGTTTTCACGAAAAGAACCTGCATATCATAAGGCGCAGGCAATAGGATGGTTTATTCAAACCAGTTAGTGTCCTTGTAAAACGCCTCTGTACTCAATTGGGTCGATGTTTTTCAATAAACTAGGTGACCAAACCTGGCTCGCATACTCAACAAGGGACGCAAAATATTATGTATATTAAATTGCTAAACGGCCATGATATCAACATAGCTCATTATTTTTTCGCAATTTTCCAGATTAATATAACTACATGAGCGTAACCCCTCAAATAAAAAATGTCTAACCCTCACCAAATTGCTGTCAGAAGCTCCTGTAGCTCCCGACTGTCACCTCACTTCCTGATTGTTCTGCCCAATACCACTAGTATCAAAAACCAATCAAAAGATCTTTTTTCAAACAAAAACTGTTTTGCCTTCGATAGTTAACAACTGAAGTCTTTAGGAGCAATAGCCAGAAAAAAAATTGGCCCCACGACACTGAGTTTTCAGAAATTCGGAATACCACCAGCCCACAAATTCATTACAATGGTTGATGTAGTACTTAATAAGTGTGTGTGTGTGTGTAATTAATGTTTCACTGGGCTATAATTCGGTTCTTTTCAATCGCACACAAAGAAATCCATTTTTTCCCCCCATCACTAAAGTTGTTTTTTATCACCGAATGTTGTTACATTCTGAAAGGGTGTGCTTTCCAGACAGCTGTGTATTATTATTACTGTTTAATATTAGTGTTCACCTAGTTCGAATTTCATGGGTTCATCAACTGCGACTGCAATCAACAGGTATAAATCGAAAACGAAGTAAGTTTGGACCCATATTTATTGGGACTTTTTAACTTGTTTTCATGGGGGAAGTTAGCCCTGAAGGTATTTGACACCAATTTGACACGTGTAGTTGCTATGGATAGTCTTATATTGATATCGGGATTGGTATAATCGATATATGTAAGTATTTTTGCCATGTCGGTATCGAACCACTGTAAGGCTTCCGATACAGGTATTCGTTACGCCAAGAAACATAACCGTTTATCTGCAAAACGGACACCAAGTACGGTAACAACAAAGCGAGAAATGCAACGCCATTTGCTCATTGTGTAATGAAAATGTAGCAAATGATGGTTCCAATGCTTCAAGTTTTACGACCAACTTAAAATCTTTCTAGAAGATGAATGTACTGAAGCCGTAAGAATAAGTGTAAAAACAGTGTTATCACTTTTTGGATAATCTCAGCAGTTGGAACCCATATAAAAACAGAAACCGAGTTGCATTTGTATGAAATTAAATTTCATTTCATTTTTTCGTGTTTTTTTATTTGTATTATCAGAATCGATAGCGGTATCGTAGTGGATCGATTTACCCTTCATCGGTATCGTATCAGTAAAAACTCGTATCGGCCGATCCCTATTAGTTGCACAAAAAATCTTCTTGGATTTTGAATTCTGATCCGACCACAAAGAATAATTTGAATTCGATTCCGACACCGTTCCTTCTTCATTTGATATTTTATTTTATTGTACACTATGTTTAATTTTCCTGGGAAACTGTCAATTATTTCTTAAATACAAAAGTACAAGTTTAGGTAATGTCATTAACGTTTGTTTCGCTGTGTGCAGTTACATAGGATTTTAAACAGAAGAAGGAAAAAAGTATTAGGACGATATTGTTAACTTATTAACCTAAAATTTGTGTTCAGCTACACACCGAATATTTAGTCCACCCCCTACACCACGCCCACTTTTGATATTGCCCTTAACAAGGCTGAATAATGCTTTAGTTGCGTTGGGAGTATTTAGCCATATGTTACCACACCAACGCATTCGTTCCATAACTTTCCGGCCTCCTGATGTAACGAATAAATGAATTACACTTAAGAATATTTCAATAGTCTCATCGGATAAGATTTTGCTGGCTACAGTATCTAATCATACCACAATTATGTAGCCCATCAAATTGCTTGGTTTAAACGGTAATGGCCATGGATACGAAAAGTGAAATAGTTTTCTAATCTACAAGTTACATCCGCTGAAATCTCAGAACGCTTCACAAAATAAGGCATAACGGCAACCATTTCTTTAAAGGCTCGGATTTCATAATTTGAAGACAACGTCGCGGTAATATGGCCAATAAACCCGTTTATTCATTGACAAAAAGGCGAATTCACTCGCTAGCCTGGGGAAACAGGTCTTGGAATAGTGCTCTAAAACGAGAGTTCCTAATAAGTTAACAACAGTCTAAATCATTAGTTTTGATGACATGAAGGTTATTTTTAGCGGTGTTCAGTTTCAAAAATTATGTAAGCTCGTAGGGCAATGGTGGTAAAGGGAAGAAATTCAGTGGCGACCCCTTAATGTAAGGAACACAACTTTAGTCATCTTTAGTCCTGCTTCGATGAAAATCGGAATCTGGGAGTTTTTGGAGTCACGGATTACAAATTTGGTGATAATATCAACGATTTCAAAACGAACCCAATATGGCAATTGACGGATATTGAACCGAAGCCCTACTTTGGAAAAAAATTGGATCTACGGGTTTAAGGTCACAGATTCCGAATTTGAAGTTTTTTTTCATTACAGATGCTCTAAAACCCGACCATCCTTTTTAAGATACGTCACTGAATATGTAATCGCCCCTCAACCCTGCCGACTGAGTAAACAAACCCTTTAAGCCTGTCGTGCACACAGCATCGTAGTTGCCAGGCCCTTCCTCTTTTGGCTTATAAAAGGCACAGAATTCCTACTAGTTTCACCTATAGTGCCACACGTATGACAGTTTCGCCATGTAGGCGTTGAGTTTGGCGACACAACCCTACCTTCGGGCAGTACGGAGGGGGGGGGGGGAGTGAGCCATAGGAACACCCATTTTTTTTCAATGACCAAAACTCTGCCAAATTCTGTCATGTTGTTATGACGACTGTTGCCCGGGTTGACACGCCAGCAACAAGGAGAAGCAACCCTTCTTGACGCCATACATAGGTATCAATCACCCGACTCTTTTTGAGGTTATTGCACCGCTCCTAGGCATAAGAGGCAGGATGCTGGCTGCCATCATAGACGGCTGAAGGGCGAAGTCTGTGAAGGTATAATGAGAATGCCAATATGGTTCCTTCATTACATCAGAGACAGGTAACCTACTGAATATTGCCAGAAAACAGTCGTAGCCCTAAATTCGTGCACTCTTACGTGATGGAGACCAAATACTCCATCTGAGTTGACATCGTAAGCCTGCCCATTAACCAAGACAAACCATTTGGACATACTTGTAGTTAATTCCTTGGAATTCTCAGTCTTAAAACGAATGAGCAGAGATGTCCGACTTTGGGGAACAGGATCACACTTGGTGAACTCCAAATAACTTCGGAGAGACCTAACCAGACAAATTGTCTGATGACTCCTTGCCAATGAGAAAGATACTTCAATCGGAACGCTTCTGCTTACCAAAAGTGGACCACTAGGCACTCGCATTCTGATGTCTGGGCTTCAGTGAAGCACGCCGGACTTCTCATCCATCGAAAATTTGAGAACAGTTTGAGGTCGCTTCGACCCCAATAATTAGACTATGCTACATCCGAGCTTCAGCTATCCTGAGGTAAACTTCGGAGGGAACCAGCTACTAGAAGGTTCGATTAGTCTTTCGGCCCTATACCCAGGTCCGACGATCAATTTGCATGTCAGGTCTAATCGCTACGAAACGAACACCAAAAATCAATCATCTACTTCCAGCTTGATTTTTGGCCAGAAAAATAGGGTCCAAAAAAAAACATTAGCCCAACCATCAGCTGGGCAAATGAACCCCTCCTTAATGGGCAAGGCGCAAAGTTCACCTCTACATCTAGCAGCTGCCAGGGCACACAGAAGATGAGACACTCCTTACTAAGTAGCTGACTGCAAAGGTTCATAAAGCACCTTGTTGAGACTTTGCAAAACCAGAGCCAAACTCCATTGCAGGGGCATACTGGATTACTGGCCACACAGAAAAATGGGAGGTTTTTCGTGGGGCTATACTCGTGACTGAATTCTACGAAATGCCACAAGAGAGCATCCTACGTTAACCATTTCCCGAGCCTACATATCCCTCCCAGAACGCCCCTGCATGGAGGAGTCACTAACCAAACAAATGGTCTATCAATTGTCAGATTAAGAATAAGATCCATTGTACAGCATTAAAGACCTACTTCCTCTCCTCCAGTCACAGACTGTCATGCCCACAGCCGCTCGGCGGTCCTTCCAGGCTGACAAGAGATAGACCAGTCTCATGACAGGTCCAACAAAAATTCAGTTACCTGTCTAGACTTAGAGAAATAAGAGAAATCAACCACCCACTGAAGACACCAACGCTCCCACTTGGACTCGCAGATTGGCAGAGAGCTAAGTCTCTTGTGTAGTGGTCTCCTAATGATAAAATCCATGCACAGCATTGGTATGTCATGGTGCGAACCATCGACCAAGACTGTTGTAGGAGATTCTGCTGATTGGGCACTGGGGCTGTCTCTACAAGATTTAACAATGTTGAAAACCAGGGCTGAGCTGGCCAACAAGGAGCAATTAGAATGAACACTCCTTTCCTCGAGTCTGTAATGATAGACTTGAAGGATGAGTAAATGGGGGAAAGACATAAGCTCACATACCTATCCAATCTATTGTAAATGCCTCTACCACCCAAGCCAGCTTGTCTGACGACGAGGAGATAGAGGAGGTATCGTGCTCCAACCTCTTGCTGAACTTTGTTGCCATCAGATCTAGGAAGAGTGTCTCCAAAACAGCAAATATCCATTTGCAAACATGCTGCCTCAATGACCATTGCAGCTGCAGGGTGGGCCTTCCAAGACAAGGCATCTGCTCACACGTTCAAGTGAAATGGAATATGCTGGGATAGCAAAACAAGCACAGTCTACTCGCAAATCCAAAAAATCCTGTCTTCCTCGATGTAAAAGACCTTGAACATGAGTGCTCGCTAAGTGTTCAAATAAGCGAACACCGTAACGTTCTCCGTCTGAACGGCTACTGTATCACCTTGTCTCCAGCAGATTTATATGAATGATCCTCTCTCCTGGCTCCCAAATCCCTAAAATCGTTAGACCTCCCAGAAGTATAGATTTGAACTGAAGGAATCTGATCATTTAATGTAACACCTGTCCTTACCCAGCCACCACTGAACTGTTTCTTCAGGAACAAATTCTATTATCATAACTTCCTCTCGTAGGGGAACACAAATGCATGAGGGACCACTGTAAAACACATGTGCTATACCCGCTCTCACGAAAGGAGCTGCCAACTCCACGTTCCTAGCCCCACACAAAAGTAGTGTGTTCCTCTAGGAATGATGCAATAATTTAGCACTAATTCCACTTGGAAAGCAAGGTAAAAATGTTCCAAGGTTAAACCAAGGTTCCAAGGTTAAAGGTTCCGAGGTTCCAATGTTCACTTGATCTCGAATCGGCACTACGCCATTTATCGTTGCGCATTAACTACTGCCAGAGGTCCAGCATAGGCTTGAAAGAAGTACGATGAGATATCTAGTTAACTTTCTAATCTATGCCATTACCAGGCCCGCAGACAGCCTCTGAAGGCAAAGCGTTATCAGAGGTATTAGAAACCGCAACTACCGCCAAGGTTTGTGTAGGCCAGACGTTACTCACGTAAACTTTTAAAACCATACATCCATAAAATTCAAACAAACGGTTTCTTTCACTTCGAGTAATGTCATACTGGAACACGCTGCCTGAATTCTTTGTCAATGCCCCAATTAAAGGCAAACTTGACCAGTACTTTACTAATTACACTAACTGTCCATTCTCCTACCGGGGGGGGGGGGGGGCAGGGGTGGGGGGAAAAAAATAAACCAAAAAAAATATGCGGCCCCCCCCCCCCTCCCCTCCCCCAGTCTTAGGATACTCAATTTCACGCAAACAGTACAATTAATATCGTGTTGTAGTTCTAGGTATTGTTGTCTGATAAACTGCTACTGTGTACATTGAAACTCATTTGGCAATGAACTTCATATAGAAGTTATTTACATGGATGCAGTAATTGTTATTTATTAACTATTTATAAAATAATTAAATTGTAAATTGCTGCCTTTTGTGCACCTTTCTTTTTATATGAATTATTTATCGTGCATACACACAAATTTATTTATTGATGTTTTTGCAACAGCACCAGAGTGCTTTCTGTAATTAAAGTAAAAAGTAAAGCCACAGGCAGCATCTAGTATAAAAAAAACTATCGAGTTCCACAGTACATAAACAAGTTTCCTTTTCTTCCTGACATCATCTCCTATACCTGTCATCAGATAAGGTGACCCAATTTTTTCCCCTCCTTAATCAAACGCGATTATGCTTTCACTGTGACTGACGAAATAGCCTGCCTACTTTAAAATCATTCCTTTAAAATGATGGAGCACCACACCATCACAAACCAGTTTAGAGCAATATATGCAGACCACGTCAATTTTTTTTTTCCAAACCAAAATAACAAAGATTCAGCTGAGAAATTCATTTTAGTTTCATTCTACTAGTTAGTTAGTCCAAATGTAACTAAAGTAGGTATGCACTCACGGTTTCGAAATAAGGCTCTAGTTCAAGGCATAACAGATGGATAATTCCATTCCGTATAGGGAGCAACCATTAAGTAGGCCAACAATGGCAAACACGATTTTACAACTAGCGTAGAATACCACAAAGTAAACATTTCATCGTCAGAACATTTTCTTTTGTGGTTTCCGGGAAATTTTTTTTGTCGAGCCTATCAGGGTCGTATTTTGGAGGATCAACTGAATATTTTTTGTCTCTTACCAGAAACGTTTTGCCTGGGACCCATTAAAATAATGAGCAATACCCGTTTCGGGCATTGCAGGAAAGCCCTCTGGCACCATACTAACAGCTAAAACGTTGTTAAAATGGGGCAGCATTTGTGCACATAGTCAATGGCATTTCCTGTCCAGATGCTGCACTGCATTTTGCTAGAAAGCTGTGATAATAGTAAACGCAATGCAGAAACGCCCATAAGTACTGATCAGGTGCTAGGACATCCTTACGGCAAGCCGGAGGCACAATAATCACATGGCGTCGAACTCCGTTGATACAAGCTGTAAAAGTTTCTTCTAGCAAGGACAGATTAGAATAGCAGAAGGAAAAGGAGACAGAAAGTTGCCGCTTCACCTCTCATTCGGTGCTGCATTGCTGCTTGCAGTTTTGTTGGTAAAAATCTCGCAAGTTAAAGGGCCATGCATCCCTGTTGGCTTAGTTATACAACATTAGTTCAAACGTATGTAAATGTTGTCAACAAAGTCGTTTTCTTGTTTCTTCTTTCGTGCGAGATGATTTTGTGACATTAACTCTAACCTGTTCAAATGTTGCAAGCGCTATTCTCAACGGGTCGCACAATATACCGGAAGGATTTATGTGCCTTTAAACAAAATCAACTGGAGCTAAAATTAATGGAAAATTAGTGGAAAAAAATGGAAAACGAGGGTGTGGGGGGGGGGGGGGAGAAAGACTGGTATACTCATACCCCTACCACACTGGACCCCGACACCACAGCCAGGGCCCAGGATTTAAGTTCCTCTCGTTGCAACATCTGCGGAGCTATCGTTGTTCCTTTCTTCCTCCCCTTCCCTGTCCTTCATTTATCACGCTGCTGTTTATCAGTGCTGGGAAAACGTTTTCGTAAGAGCAGGTTGGCACTCCATCCTTTCCACACTGAAACACGAGGTCGGAGTCGGCGTCTCAAGTCCCGACTTAGACCAGGACTTGAAAGCCCGGGGCGGGCCCAGGCCTGAGTCCAACCCCAGCGTGGAACGGCCAGGCTCGGGTCTAGACTTCCCAATTTGAAGGGGTATTAAAAGATATGGAAGGAGGTCGGGAAATTTGAAGGAAAGACTAGTTGAAACAAGTTATTGTGGTTGCGAAAAAAAATACCTGTTCTAATAGAGAAGGTTATTGACTTACTGACTTACAAAAACACATACACTCACTCTCTTTTTCTCTTTCTACATTTAGGTAGAAAGTAATCCCCAGAAAGCAAGCTGGACAATACGTATTAAAAATAAGATGACGTGAAGAAAACCACCATAAAAATCTGGTGAACCCATGGTTTTCCAACCTTAGGAAAAAACTTGTCAACCAAGACCGAGGGTACACGGAGGTTTCTTACGCCGTTTTATCTTAAGTCGATTTAACCTACGTCGATGCTACGTCGATGCTTAAAGCTAAAAACGTCTGTGTAACTACCTAAAACCACTTTCAAGTGGCTTTATCTCAAACCACCTTGTTACATCGCTCTAATAACCTACGTGTATCCACTTAAAACCCATTTCCTGCGTCACTCTAACGATTGCTTTCCTTTAATTGGTTGAAACGAATGCGCTTAAACGTCACGAAGCTAGTGCGGGACCTGTAACTTCCTTAAAACGAAGTCGAAAGCCCAGCAAGTTGAATGGGGACATGGGATTGGTTGATGGGGGTTTATATAAACGAGACGCTACATCAGCTTAGCAAGAACCACTGTGTACCCGTTGTCGTTTTAACTCAAGCTAGCTCGAATGTCCGTGTCCCAAAGCGACGTGAGTTCAAGTTGACGAAAGGTTAGGTAAAGTGACGTAAGGTAAAGCGACATAAGAAACCTCCGTGTACCATTGGGTCATGATGAGATCTCCAACAAACGACGACCAATGAAAAACGTGGTCTCTGACAATACTCGCAGAACTAGGGTTCTTTGGCTGCTCTGGGAACATCTAGCATAACTTCAAAGCCAAACACCAACCGAAGAGGACTTCACCCCTTTCCAACCACACAACATTGTTATGTTTGGAGAGAAAAGAGCAGATCGTGTTTCAAAATAGTCTAAAGCTGGTAAAAAGAAAACACAACTAATAAAATAACTTGCAGCAAAAATAGACCTTGCTATAAATATTCATTGCATGCTAAAAAAATCACTTGAAATAAGACTACATTTGTGTTGTGAATTTTTGTGTGTTCCAAACTATATATGCATTATTTAAAACAATACAGTTAAAGGTTCAGAGTAGAGTTAATAATAGGCATGAGATTGAGAACAGCCTTACCAAAAGAAGCTACATAACTTTTTTTTTCAATAAGCGTTGAAAAAAGCAGAAAATTTCTTTACTAAAAAAAAATATGAGGGATATACATATATGAGGGGTCCACAAAAACAAACTTTTCTAAAACCAACAAGTTTTCTAAGTTTAAAAAAAAAAGAAAAGTGCAAATATCAACCACTTTTCTGGATACACAGCTCAATTCTTATAAAGTGGGTCCCATTTTTCGAATTTGGTGTAAAAAGAACTTGGAAAAAATGTCAGATTTCGATCATTATAGCCAAGATGCACTAGGCTAGTTATCAAATAATGTATCAACTTTTCCAACTGAAAGTTGAATTTTTTCAAGTTGTATTATATAAATTTTGACAAATACGACCCACTTTTTCAGAATCAGAAAATTTGGATTTTGGATCCAGTGGTACCTTAAAAATTATTTGGACTTGAAACAAAAAAAATCAGGTTGGCATTTAACTACAGTCTTGCTAGTAAAACTACTGGATGGCTGGAGGGAGGGGGGAAGAACAGGGTTCCCACAAAAATACTGAAATCAATTTCACCGAGTTTTCCAGGCTTTCCATAGTAGATGAAGTCATTTTCCAGGCTATTTACCGTAATTTTAGGAAGGAATTTTTTTCACACATTTTACCAGTTTTGTGTTAAAAAGGTTTAAGCGTTTAGACGAGAAATACATTATTTAAAATCTTAACTTTTCCCTGAGTTTTCAAAGTTTTTTGTAAAAAATCAGAGAATTCCTTGAATTCTCCCAGAGTTTCAAAAGTAGTTTAAATTCCCCGAGTTTTCCAAGTTGGTGGGAATCTTTAAGAAAGAAATCGGATTTAAATGGTGTAGGCTACTTAATGGTGTAGGATTTAATGGTGTACCAAGTCATAAAAATAAAAACTGTTTCCAAAAATCAAAACTTTCCACGACTGGTTTGTCCTTCGCAGACAAGGAATATCTTTCCAAGATATCGTGGAATTCCCCACCAATGATTAACTGGATTAATCGCACACGTTCTGTCTGATTTATCGCATTACATAACGTGAAAGAAATCAGATATGACTAGGTTCGTCTGCTATCGAGCTCAAACAGAAACCTTTTTTTTTTTGCGAGTGTGATCCATGTATTGCAGCAGGTTCGTATAATTACCTAATTAAACCACAATTTTACAACGCAGACTATGACACTAAAATGCAAAACTTAATACGCAAAAAAAAAAAACCCATAGTACAATGAATAGCTTCCTTCTAACCCAACTCCCCCCCCCCCTAAAAAAAATGGATAGGAAAGAAGATGAAATCTCTAAATCTGTAGGCCTATAGATGCAACGCAATATTATATAATGTATGTTTTAACAAGTACTTTATGTAATGGAATGATCGAAGTCGACGTAGCTTATAATTTTTATTACTGTAGCACAGCCTAACCTACATATTTTTCTCGTTTTGTCGACTGGAAAGGTTTTTTGTTTGTTTTGCGTGGCAGTGGCGAAGTGGGTGGGGGTCGGGGGTCGGGAGAAATTCGATCTCGCAGTAGTTTGTGAATTCTTGTTAACTATATTATTAGTAAAGTTGTTTTCTTAGGAAGGATAGCTAGTAAATAATTTTTAATAAAGATAAAAAGGTCCTTACCCAAAAAGAATCACGCTTTCAAAGATTGTATAAAGACATTGAGTGAACAGTTAGGGTTATGCATGAATTGCAGTTAGGGTTATGTTCAGGTGCTAATTTTTTCTAAAATAGGGTTATGTTGGAGGGGGGGGGGGGGGAAGTTTAGAAAAACCCTCGTGTAGGTTCTAGACTTCTCTGACTGCAGCAAAATGTGATCGAAGGTGTAAAAGTTAGCTATCAGGTTCAATCCCCTCACCTAACTCATTAGCATGTCTCTACTTGGATATTTTAGGTAAATGTGACTAACTCAACAGAATGGAAAGGCATTTCTATGTACACAGCAAAATTAAAACCGCCCTGTAGACAAGCTAAGCTACCGTGCAAAAATGGTGTCCCGAACATGTCAATGGTAGTTTGCTACCTCCACCTCCTCAGAAACAAAGTCTAAGGATTGGAATGTTGATCCAACGGTTCCCAAGTTCAGTAAGGGTCAGCCATAATTAAAGATTTTTGCACCAATTTCACTGAAGATTTTTTCAAGAAAGGCACGGAAAAATAGCCTTTATTTGCATATGCCAATGAAAGGGCTGCCTTGCACCGTTTTGCTTATTTCCCTCTAACCATCACTTTGCCCTTTCTGAAAATAGACCTATGATACCAGTTAGCGACAAACCGTTCTTAAAAAGCTGTTTTCCTCGTCAATAGATATATAGGCTACCCCAATTTTTTCACAGATAAGTTCGAAGAACAGTTAAAGTGTGTTCCTTGTAAGGGCATTAACGTCCTTATTTCTGCCCTGCAGACGCTCCTTATAACGCCACCGACCTTAAAGTGGTAGGAAGACAACAGCAAAGAATAATGTATTTGTTGCCCTAATCATCTAATGTTTTTCTTCTTCTTGAGCCGCAACAGACTGAACAAGTAAAGAAAATTCGTACTCGAAATTTTTCAATTCAAAATTGTTTGTTGAAAATATAATTCCAAAATTGCAGATGCAAATTAAGAAAATATGGGTATTACAACTAGTGACACACACGCCTTTTTTAATTCGACGTGTCACACGTCGAATTAATGCGGTTGTGGCCAAAAAACAGGTGGAGGCGATTTACGTCAGCGACATCTCCTCAAAAGCCAAGCACATTTGTTAAATTCTGATCCGGCGAAATTCAAGTATGTGGTTGGGTCACTTGCAGTGCGCAAGTACAAAAGGTATTATGCTCTACAGAATATACATAAGACGTTTGAAGTATGATAACCTCTAACGAGGTCCTTGAGCGAAACACCGTCGCCCAATGGTATACGATCTGTGGATGACGTATACCATATGTCATCTTAAAGGTGTGCGCTCATACGAAAAATTGCGGCGTATAACTGCACATTTCGGCAAATCAGCTCTTCAAATTGCGGTCGGTTAGAGACTATGCATGGACATCGAGAAGGCTCCTCTCTTATCGCTTAGTACAATACAAAATGAGTCACCACTTATCTTTAGCGGTAATCCGGATGGTACACCGAATTTTTACGGTGGAATCTGGACGGCACATTGAATGCGAGGCACTCATAGCCTCGCTGTTTTTCGGGTGCGATATATTACAGTATTTTATATTACACGCTTATTTGTGGTATTGTTTCTTATTGAACGAGTGAACAACGCAAATGATGTCCTATTTTTACAGTGGTGGACAGGCCAGGGAGGGAAGGGCAGAATATTCCTCCTGACCTCTAATTCCGATTTTTTTTTTAATCCGTAACAGGAGGACTCAGCAAGTTTTATTGGTTCGATATTAGTTTTACGAACAGATTTAAAATTACAAATAATAATAATAAAGATAACTATAAAATGCTAGTAAAACAAGTACTTTGTATTGATTAACCGAACAAAAATTGGCCACATGAAATTGCAGTGCTATATTTAATGTGGAATTTGTCACAATTTTCGTGTGAATATTTTAACTCTTGTTAATACACCTAAAAAGTGTAAATAAATTTAAAGTAGTCAACCTCACGTACCCTAACGCAATATGATTTCTCCTACTCCTCCCCCCCAAATTACCTGCTGAATTTACTGAAAATATAGTGTTCGAAGATTTAAAAAACGCAAACGTCTGATGAACAAGTACAAAGGGAACAGGAAACTGTAAAACAACGAAGCTTTCAGTTTGTTTGTTTTTTTTGTAAGAAAACCAATATCAGCGTCCGATGAAAACTAACTGGTCAGTGATTGCATCGTCGCACACAAGATTTTGGTCATTTGCCGTATTGTAGTAGCAACAGTTACGATACAATTTTTTTTAAATATAATGTGTAATATCGTAGATATTCTTCAGTACACCACGCATTCAGATTTTTTAGTAGTGTCCTGTTGGTATGTCTGCCGTTACAACTGCATATATCAATTGCACACGTCTTTATTCTGCCATACAACACGTCGAATTACTAATGCAGTGTAGTGCATCGTTGTTTTTAAATTCAACACACGAATTTTGAAATTAATAATTTTCCCCATGAAAAATAAACAACATTTTGGATGAAGGCTATACAAAATTCCACGCAAAACCGACATGCATTTCGTGCCTGTTGTTTTAATATTTAATTGCACATTTTTTTGCACACACATTTACACTAATTTATTATATATAATTATGGAGCTATTGCTTTAAAAAAAGGCCAAATTGCATAAAATGTTAAAATAGTTCCACTGTGACAAAATATTTAAAAAAGTCCGACTTCACAAAATGAAAAAAATGTGACATACACTTTTTTTTTTTTTTTTACTTTTTAGCTTTAAATAAAAAGCTCGATTTTTTTCCAAGCCTATACTGTACACGACATTTGTTGCTGTGGTGTGGACATATTTATTGCCCACACAATTGCATTATGGGATCCTCATTACAAGGTCCTTACACCACAGATGAACTATTCATATCAGTGCATTCAAGGTTCTTTGAAAGCTGAAATAAATTCCAGTTTGCAACCATATATAATTGGATGCAGGGTAGCCTAACAGAAAAAGGCCACTATTTTCAATTTCAACATGTGTGCACTTTCGAGAACATACTGCTTTGTTAATTTTGTTCTTAATCGGCGTCGGTTTATTTGTTTTTTTGTATTGTACTTTTAAGTTTGTTTTCAGTCCAATCCAACTTTCGAAGGCAGCGATTGCCTAGCAACCAGACGTGTTCTGAAGCGAGTGCAGCGACTCCCTAGTCACAACCGGTCTTCTCACTTTCAGGACACTACAGCTTAATACATCCGGTTTTTATTTTATACATTTATAACTAATTTTTTGGACGCTGAATCTAATGGTGAAAACAGTTTGTCTCTATCTGGTAACGTTCTATAGATGATGGGCTCACTCGTTGGACACTTGGCGGTAGGGGTGGCACGATAATTCAATAATATCGTGATAAAAAAATGTGTTGATTATCGTGTAGCACTTTTTCTGATATATCACGCAAGCTCTCATATCATATCTCGGAAAACGTAATAGCTAGAAACAAGTGGGTTGCGGCATTGTATACGAAAAATTACAAGGGGATCCAACCACCATGTGTACAATTCTGTTGCAAGCCACTTTATACGATTGGAGAGTTAGTTTAATGCAGACAATATTTAAACGTTAAGTAGCAGCACAACTTCTGAATTGTTTCTACACGGTGAGGAAGTAATGGACAATAACACATGCATTTTCATGTCTACTGGGCAAATTGTGAGTGCCACACAGTTAAGGTCGCACTCTAGGCTTCAGCCACGGTTTTTTTTTTTTCAATTAAGAAAATTAAAATGGTTATTTCAGCCTCAAAATGAGTTTTATCGAGATATTATCGATGATTGCGATAATAAAAAAAAATTATCGGGATGAGAAAATTTTTGTGTCATGTGTATTGTGTAAGAATCAGCTGCAGCGTTCCATACGAAGCCCAAATTGATGACATTATCCAATTACCTGTAATTAAGGGTAATTACCACATTCGAGAAAGAACATCAACTTGGAAACATTTACCAGCAGTCGAACGTGAGGTAAGCGACATACTTACTACAAGGGACGGACATTCCATTGTAGTGCAATTGTATCGTGTGGCGTGGCGGGAAAATAACTATAAATTGTAAGAACAGTTTGGCGCCAGAGTCACTCCCGCAAAAGGATGCTACTAGCGGAGGAGACACTCTTTGCCGGCTAGTGGGACAAATTCGTTTGATCGATGTCTGATTTTGAAATTTAATGTTTGTAAATGTTGATGGTGTGAAGAAGAAGTAAATTCAATTATTTTTGCAATCGAGAGTCGACCATTGAATTGATAATGGTTATAATGGTGTTAAACGAGAAGTTGGCGACAGGAGTGTATGAACAACTTCAGGAGGGTGGTGAAGAGTAGAGAAGTAAGAAGATCTCTCCAGTGTGAGTGGCACTCGTCTGGAAGCAAGAATACGCAAGTTGAAGGTCAAGCTGACGATTGATGGAGAGGATTACTGCAGTTGGGCAAAGAACCGAGGCATCCAGGCACGGAGACTAGCGATCGGATAGGAAGCAGCACAAAGTCAAGCGTTGTGGAAGATTTGGCCGAATCCGGTGGTAGGGAAGAGGCAGATCGTGGCTAATGGTTTTTGCAACGGCAGGGAATCGTCATCAAGGCTGATGTGAGGGCGTCAACTTGGTGTTTCTTTGCAACACGGCAACAGGGGGTAAGGTAAACTTTTTTTCACACTCTGGTAGTAGGGCACTGAATCAGTAACCAAAACCGCAACTGCAATCAGAAACCGTCCTCCGGTTTAATACTTCCATGTTTAACTACTGTAAATACTACGTATTAAACAGCACATAAAAGCATTAACACACAAAAAAATACCATCACGCACTTTACCGGAAATAAACAACCCTTTCAATTCAACGCCCTACTACCAGAGTGAGAAATAAAAGTTAGCTTTACCCCCTGTTGCCGTGTTGCAAAGAAACACCAAGTTGACGCCCTCACATCAGCCTTGACGACGATTCCCTGCCCCTGCAAAAACCTTCAGCCACGATCTGCCTCTTCCCTTCCACCGGATTTGGCCAAATCTTCCACGACACTTGACTTTGTGCTGCTTCCTACCGGATCGCTCGTTCTCCGTGCCTGGATGCCTTGGTTCTTTGCCGAACTGCAGTAATCCTCTCCGTCAATCGTCTACTTGACCTTCACCTTGCGTACTCTTGCTTCCAGACGAGTGCCACACTCACTGGAAGAGATCTTCTTACTTCTCTACTCTTCACCACCCTCCTGAAGTTGTTCATACACTCCTGTCGCCAACTTCTCGCTAAACACTATTATAACTCAATGGGGCAAAAATTAAAGTCTTCCTGGAGGGCCTGGTTAGTCGCCACCGCTTGCCACCATTATAAATTCAATGGTAAATTCTCGATTGCAAAAATAATTGAATTTACTTCTTCACTCCATCAACATTTACAAACATTAAACTTCACAATCAGTTATCGATCAAACGAATTTGTCCCACAAGCCGGCAAAGAGCGCTCCGCCGCTTGTAGCATCCTTTTGCTGGAGTGACTCTGGCGCCAAACCGTTCTTACAATTTATAGTTTATTTTCCGCCACGCCACTCGATACAACTGTACTAGAATGGAATGTCCCTTGCAGTAAGTATGTAGCTCACCTCGCGTTCGACTGCTGGCAAATGTTTCCAAGAAGATGTTCTTTCTCGAATGTGGTAATTACCCTTAATTACAGGTAATTGGATAATGACACCAATTTGGAGTGAAGAAGAAGTAAATTCAATTATTTTTGCAATGGAGAGTCGACCATTGAATTTATACGTGCCATCTCCATTACAAAATTCGCCCAATACCAAATATACAACCGAATAGTTAAACTGCCAAATATTCTGCCCCAACAATTTACATGTTCCATCCTGTGCCCAATATCGAATTGTTCGGCTGAATACTTGACCGAATACCAGCGAATTAAACATAGATATTGATAAAAAAAAAAGTGTGACCATATTGATTAAGGGGAAGAGACATTAGTCATCAAAGTCAAGATGAAACTTCGTGAACTATGAAACGGAGGTAAACGGAGGTGCACAACGTGTATTGTAGCCGTTCAAAAACTTAACTCCTCTTAAAATCTATAGTTTCGTATTAGGCCTTGAAAAAGGATAATAGCCCATCACTTTATCTTCTTTTTCCTTTCTCACAAACCAAAAACAGTATGTATAGCTAAACGTTCTTACATTAACAAAATTGAATAAATTTAAACTAAAAACTTATTCGGCTGAATACCAAATATTATTATTAGGCCAAAATAAGTATTCAGTCGATATTTAGGCTATCTGAATACCCCCAAAAAAAATACAGAATATTCGGTACATCCCTTATACCACTTACACGTCCAGTTTTTTTTTATTCCTTTTGACTAATTTTTGACGCTGAATCAAATGATGAAAACAGTTTGTCTCGTTGCTATAGTCTTTCTGGCTTCCACTGCACAGAAGATTAAAAGACCATCAATGAATATTTCCTATGAGGATTAAAACTAAAAGTTTCGAAACTTAATTTTTATGTTTAATTATTTACTCCTCCCTCAATGGATTATAGTAGGCTACTCGTATCCTACATCAGATTGCATTTAAACTGAAAAATATATCAAGAATGCACTAATCACTTCCAATGTCTGGTGTCACTTGCATTTGGGCGAATGAAGACCCAAGAGTGAAAGACTTTAACATAGGATCGCCAAAATGGTGACTACCGCCAAAGCAGAATTTTCTGCCACTGTCTGCGACACCAATTGTGAAAAATTATCTGCAGCTAATCTTCGTATGGCTACATGCATATTTATTGGTTTTTAACTTTTCAGTGCTTTATTCCATTGATCTGGCTCTTCCACTAACGGAAAGGTCTCGTCGAGACGATTAAATGGTGTATTGGAATGTCCAAATCGGTCAAAAATTGGCGAAACGGCAGAAATTTAGTCAAAATGGCACGTTTTGTCTGCGACTGTGCCAGATTATCTGCGACATAGTCGCACCCCTTTCTGCCTTCGGGCTGACTACCAGCAGAGAATGACACTTGAATTGAACGGTATCTCAGGCACCACCAAGGAACAGTGCTCAGGATAGAGTTACACAATAATTGTTTCTACAATATCACTGGAGTTAAAAATAAGAACGCAGTTAAAAAAAAAAAACATGCCTCAGGAAACCAATGTGTAAAGTAGTAACTAGGAAGTGTAGTGCTTTCTAATTCGATCGGCCAAAGGCGTTTTTTTGCTGCAATTGGACGTTCGAAAGACCAGAGGGTAGAAATGCACACAGTATAAAATTGGTCAAAAAGCCTATCAAATATCAAGCTAATACATAAGCAGCTAAATGCTAAGTTACAGTGTCTAATTCCGAATTATTCTTATTAGATGTACTGTAAAAAGTTTGGTGCCCAGGAAACGTCATTACTGGGATGTCAAAGCCAAAAATGTGGTCAGAAGGACAGCATCATTTCCATACCAGACAGTTTCCTTCCTTAGTTTCCCTCTTATTACTGGTTTTCTACACCAATATGTAAAATTTGCAGGGTTTCCCCAAAAATTCCAACTCGCTTGGAGAAACCCCATAATAAACTAAATTGGATTTTTCTTACTTCTTATATAACTATTTTATACCTATATTCAAAAAAATCATCCAGCCTATTGCTAAATCCTAAAAGTAAGCAAGAGTTAGCCTAGGATATATGAAAGTTTAATATTACATTTTGTAGTAAATTACTAATTATTTTCACGCTCTATATTAATAGTTTGTACGGAGAACGTTTTATTATTATTATTACTATTAACCAAGCCATAGCCTAACTAGGGATCGGCCGATATGACTTTTTACCGATACGATACGATACCGATGAAAGGTAAACCGATCCGATACGATACCGATACAGATGTCGATACCGATAATAATAACAAATCAAGACTAAAAGTTTATATTTTGTACAAACAATGCAACTTCGGTTTCTGGTTTTGCTTGGGTGTCAACTGTTGAGATTATCCAAAAAGTTCTGTTCAGCAATAACAGCATTTTTACTCTTATTCTTACTTATGGCTTCAGTACATTCATTTTCTTAGTTAGATTTCAGTTGGTTGTTGTAAAACTTACAGCAGCAGAACCAACAAGTGCCACATTTTCATTCCAAACTGAGCAAATGGCTTTGCTCTTGCTGCACTTGGTGTCAGTTTTGCAGGGAAGACGGTTGCATTTCTTGACATAACAAATATCTGTATCGGAAGCCTTATAGTGGTCCGATACCGATATGGCAAAAATACCGATAAATACAGATAATACCGATATCAATATCGGACTATCCCTAAGCCTAACAACTACTCGGAGATAAACCACAAACTAATGCAGAAGTCTAAGTTAGACTTGATAACATTCGAAAAAGACCTAAAAAAAAAAGATGAAACCTGTGTGGGCTAGGTTTTTTTTAACCCTGAAAATTTGTTACAAATTGTATTAGAATAATGTGAACTTGGATCATTAATCCAAGCTTTCATAACGGCTTCTTTCTTCAAAAACCTCCAATATATAGGTTCTGCTTTGATTTAGTTCCAAACCACAAATGATTCTCTCAAAGATTTCCCGGGAAACTGTACTCTCGATTTCAAGATTTGGGAGGATGGTAAAACTCCGCATCTTAATATTACTGGGCTGAACACCAAATATTGTTATTTGGCCAAAATTATTCTTTCAGCAAATACCAAATATTCAGTATCCGAGTAAAACACACTCTGTTGGTCTCTGCCGATTGCCTTTATTAGTCAATTCCTAAAAACACATTTGAATGTGTTACATTCTCAGTGGGTTGCAATACCTCAACAAAAGCATATAAAGCTAAGTTCCAGCCACGTCAAATGGATCACAAGTGTTAAAAAGTTCTAGCAGCTGATGTACAAATTATCTCCATCTGACGGAAATTTCCAGTAGCATGTTGGGCAATTTTCCCCAATCAACCCATCACGAAGCAGCTACCAGTAAAACTGTGTACGAGCAACAACTTTGTGTACTGTATTGCTTTTTTTTTTTTGCAAGTAGGACCTATTTTAAGCTGGCATCAGAACTCGTTCATTACGTTGTTTACACTGAGAAATATTTAGCAAAGCCTCATCGTAAAATACGACAATTTTTGCCCTCGCCATTTCACAATTTCTTCTCACCACATACATCTTGCATGATGCATGGTTTTTCAATTCATGCATTTACGAAATTGTACAATTTTCTAAAACCCAAGTATTATTGCTGAAAAACAGGGACGATGCTAGAATCACTTTACTGGGCAGCAATCTTAGCCGGGGGGGGGCTACTTCAGCAGTCCCCTCCCCCCCAAAAAAAGAATAAAAGTAAAAATAACACTCTTGCAACAACAACAACAACATTTTAATAACATTCTAAAATCCAGCTGGAAAAAACATGATTTTACAACTCTCATAGTAAAAACTACGACTAGTAGCAAGCTCCATTGATGCGACCGCAAGTCCTTCCCGTTGCTGTGAAAGAAACTAACCTAGTTTTCTTAATAAGTAACCAGAATTTTCTTCGTTTATACGTTTGATTTTGAGCTGATGGTGGGGGGGGCACCAGGGGTGGTGGCCAAAAATGTAAGGGGGTGAGTGGGGGGCCCGGGCGGGGGGGCCCCCGCGTCGTCCCTGCAGAAAAAGCCATTGTATATGCCTTACAATCTGAGCATAATGCCACGAACAGTCGTCTGTAGTTTACGCGATCCCGAAATTCCCCCATTTGGATGTCATTCTGCATTGCTTGGCTGCCGTTAAGTCGCCAGCTCACAACTGTGTTTTCATACGGTGAATGGTGACCGACATTGGAGATGGTTAATATCACCTGAATTAGTAAGGCGGTAAAACCCTACAATACTAGCTGACATGTCGTGGAATCAACCGACAAGGTGGAAAAGTACACCAATACAGATGGAAAATAACTGGGAAGCCACTTGGATGAAACTTGACAACCCAGACCAGTGTAGTTGAGAGAGACTACCATGTTATCTACAGGGATAGTCCGGTATCGGTATTTATAGGGTTTTTGCTGTATCGGTATAGGACCTCTGGAAGGCTTCTGATATAGATAATTGTTACTCCAAGAAACGAAACCGTGTTCCTTGCAACACTGACAACAAGCGTGGCAAAACCAACAACCAAGTGAGCAAGCAAAGCCATTTGCTCAGTTTGCAATGAAAGTGACGAATGTGATGGTCCAACACTCTTAAGTTTTACAACAACAACTAAAAATCTAATGTAGAAAGGGAATGTACTATAATCTACATTATAAGGCAAAGTCTCATAGCAAAAAACGATGACAACCCCCAAAGCAAAACAACGACAAGAACCCTCACACAATGAAAATGGGCGAGCGTGTCAATTCTTTGGCCAGAAGTTAAAGCTAGCACGTTGTTGCCTTGAAAAGTTGAAATTGGCACATTGTTGCCTCGACTAACAATTTGCCCTGCACGGCGATAAAAGACGTCATGCACGAAGACAGTTTTTATCACATGGTATCACATGAATCTAAGGCGTAAGTTTTATTTAGGATGGACACCAATTCAGCATTTACAAAATCTTGAAAAAGTAGGATGGGTAGGAGGAGGGGGACGCCGAGGAAGAGGGCAGTCAACATTTAGGTCACACGACTAGAAACAACCACGGGCAAAACAAAACCCTGAGCTCAAGCGATAACTAGAAGTGGGGGAAGACGGACTGAACGGAGAATGCCCGTGTGTGGCAAAGGGGAGGAAGGGAAGGAGAGGGGCGGGTAAGACGATATGAAGGGGGAGGGGGGGAGAGGGGGGCAGGGGGAAGATGGACCGAAAGTGGGGAAAGTGAAAGGAGAAGATGGAAGGAAAAGGGAAACTTGCAGGAAGAAAAAATGCCTGTTGCAGTTTTCAGGCAACACCAACCAAAACCTGGGAAACAACCACACGCCAAACCAAACAACAACAACGGGCAAAAGAAAACCCGGGCGAAGCCGAGTACAATGCTAGTATACACATATACTTAGTTAGGATGCACTTAGCTAACTCATACAGTAAAATAAAAGAGGGGCCAAAACACAAGAAATATTGCTTCAATAATGTTGCCTATTAGAGCTAACAGTTTCAAGGGTGATCCCTGTAAAAATCGGCAAGAGGACGAGCGGGTTCATTCTTGGCACAGTAGCAAAGAAAACAGGCAAGCAGCCGACAATGTGAATGGATGTGCCTTGAGAATGAGAACCAGTAACAAACAACATATTTCTTCAATACAGCAGAGTTGAATAGTTTCAAAGTTGGTTGAGTAACAATCACTGCATGCATGATCGTTGTTGGGGGCTTTCAGTTAACAGGCAACAGCCACACTGAGAATAACAGTGGCACCCACCATTGAAAACGCTACTTACTTCCCTACGAAAACAAGACACCAGGCATTCCAAGGGAGGTGGAGCAGGGATGGGGCCGTCTAACATCATGCGTTTAAATTTGTGGGTTTGAACTCACACAATGGGGGTATACGGGGGAGGGAAGGGGAAATCAGTGGTCGGCGCAAAGCATTTCGCTAACGCATTCGTTATTGTGTTATTCCGAGAGTATGGCTAGTAAGTAGAAATAAGGGTAAAAAATACTATTATTGCTGCACAAAACTTGACAGTTTTGATCTTTGACTAACCAAAATTATTTTTTGAAAAGTGTATTTTTAACACAAAAGCAAAGAAGTTTCCTTTGCTGCAGGTATTCAGTAGTATAAAAGGGTGTTTGTTAATTTTTATATAATGTAGCAGTTTTAGCTTTATATGTTTATTGATATGCAGCTCGAGTGACAGAAATATTTAAGCATGAGTTTTCATTGAAACTTTCAAAAGTTTAACATAGCCTAATTTTCTTTAAGCGAATAGGAAATGTGGCCAGAAAGGATCCTAGGCTTATAAGAAAAATATGTCCCTCTTTTTTTTTTTGGATAGTCTAATCTCAGCAGTTGGAACCCATGCATAACCACAAATTGGATGAAACTTGACAACCCAGACCACTTGGATGAAATTAAATGCAACTAAAGTTGCAACTGTACAGAAATTAAATGCGTAGTTGTGTTTTATATCGGTATCAGTTTAATATGGGGTTTGGATCGGCAAAAACTCGTATTGGCCAATATCTCTTCTGGACAATGTCTCAGGATCGGCCCCAACCATGATCATAGGATTCCTGGTGCGAATCCTCTAGTACGCCCTTCCTCTTGCTAGAATTCTTACCGCTTCTAAAACGTTCAGAAATTCAAAATTGAGCATGTTCAAAAAAAATAAGCATTTGTTTAGATGAATTAAGGTTATAGCCTACACTATTTTAAAA